>JAPMNS010833262.1:3082-16911 GCA_029874215.1 Squalius alburnoides
GGTAATTAATAGTAAGTTTAACCTAACTTTTACTATTCTACCTCAGTGAGAAAAACATGCATCAATCTTCATGACGCCTGAACTAAATCGTTTCACATAGCCATACTCGCACTGAAAACTACAAACGCAATAGCCAATAGGGTTGAAGGACCGTGTTCCTCCTCTTTTGCATGGAGAAAAACATCTAAAGTTACAAAAAACAAAACCTCACTCAAAAACCGCAGCAAGTCGTTTAAAACGGACAGAAATCCAAAGATCGGTTATTCTGTTACACTTGACTGGGTTTTGTGTTTTTACAGTTAGAGTTAGATGTTTACATTTGACTTGCTTCATAGACTGCATAGTTTTAAAACCATAATAATTATATAATATAAAGTATGTTATATTATGGATTATAATAGTGTATCGATCTGTAAAATAGTAGCTTTTTCAACAGCAGAGCATCATGCAGTGCCGCTCTCGTCCTCTATGGGCGGAGTTTCACACACAGCACTACAAATGCACATTTGGAGCATCTGCACTCACCACATCACCTCACTTCTGACACTGACCCAAGAAGAAGGTGTCTGCAAGAACCACTAAAAGATGGTAAAAAAAACTTGATTCTTAAGTCATTTTAAGATTTTGATGCATTTGATTTGCTAACTGACCAAACAATTCAAACAAGCCTAAATTTCTCATTTATTTTTCTACAGACATCCTACANGGTGAAAAGGTATGATAGCAATATATATGCATGCTTTAAGAAATATGTCCCCTTTCTCCTAATGTACTGATATTTTACTGCCACTTGCATGCTGAACTTTGTTCTGATTCTGATTTTACTTGTAGGCTACATCATTATACTCTTCAGACTCTAGATTAATTCTGCTTATAGAATAGAAGGTTAGTACATCACAGTCGTTTCTGCTTTTATATGTCAACAGCACGAGCAGGGCAGGTTTGTCTGCTTCGACCACATCACTTTCTGGGTTGGAAATGCCAAACAGGTAATTTTTAACACTATAAGTTTGTAGATTTAGTTTGTTTCTGAATATTAGAGGAGGTGTCCAGAAGGGAGATGCTATTGGCTCTTTTCAGGGGTGGAGGCAATAAGCTTGCAGAGGCAGAGACCACCATCCTCCACTCACTAATTTCTTCCATATTGAGACTTTTTGGGCACTTCTGTGATTTCCCCAGTAGATGGAGCCATTATCATACTACACATGTTGAAAACACAAAAACATAAGATGTATAGTTTCACTTTGAAGACTGTGCATGTTCAAAATGTATATATACCGATATAGAGGAACAGTTTATTTTAAATTCAGATAGCTGATATCCTTTTATTACCCATATTCTTTTAACTTTATTTTCTTTGATGAATTTGTTCAGATCTCCCCATCTTGTCATTTTCTCTGTTATCCTCTTTGTGCTGTGATGCATCTCAGGCGGCATCTTATTACTGTAATAAACTGGGGTTTGAGCCCTTGGCGTATCGTGGGCTGGAGACAGGCAGTCGTGATGTTGTTTCTCACGCGGTGAAACAGGGGAAGGTGAGAGTCAGGTTGTGTCCATCCTCTTCATTCCTTATGCATTGTGAAGCCTGGCCAGTTTGATCTGCTTTGGTCAGAATTTTAAAAAGCCACATAGAAGAAGTGATCGCTGATCAATGTTTTCTATACCCAGATTGTTTATGTCTTCACCTCTGCCTTAAATCCTGGTAATAAAGGTAAGACTGATAAATGAGTATTGCCGTTTTTGGTGTCTGATGATCTTTAAAACCACATCCCGTACTGTATAATCTGTCCTTTTCCTTGAACAGAGATAGGAGATCACCTGGTGAAACATGGAGATGGTGTTAAAGATGTAGCTNTGTGACTTCCTGGTAGAGGTAAATGCTCACTGTAAAACATCAATAAGTTTTGACAACATATGTTTTTTACATTGCTTTAACTCATCAAAATAAGTTAAGCAATTTTCAAAAAAAAATTATGAGTCAAGAAACAAATTTTTTAAGTCAGTTACAATTTTTGGTGAAATGATTTAAATATCCAAGTTGATTGTACTTAAAAAATTTAAGACAGCAACTTTTTTTTTTCTTTTTACAGTGCTGATGGTTTTCTCTCATCTGTTTATTCATTTTTTCTTGCAGAAAGCAAGAGAACGAGGTGCCATTATCGTTAAAGAGCCTCATGTTGTTGAGGATAAGTTTGGCTCTGTGAAGCTGGCAGTACTTCAGACAGTATGTATAATCTCATGTCTCATAATCTCTATAATCTCACTTTTATTGAGCAAGGATGCATTAAATTGGCCAAAGGTTACAGTAAAGACATTTATAATTTTAAAAATTATTTATATTTCAAATAAATCCTATTCCTTTGAACTTTCTATTCATCAAAGAATCCTGAAAAAAGTTTAAAGATTTCCACAAAACTATTAAGCAGCACAACATTGATAATAATAATAAAATATGTTTATTGAGCACCAAATCAGCATATCAGAATGATTTCTGAAAGGATCATGCAAGACTAGAAGTAATGATGCTGAAAATTCAGCTTTGCCATCATAGAAATTGATTACATTTCCGTTATTTTAAATTGTAATTATATTTAACAGCATTCTTGTTTTACTGTATATTTGATCAAATAAATTCAGCCTTGTTGAGCATAAGAGAATTCTTTCAAAAACATTTTTTTTAAATCCTACCAACTGTAGTGTGTGTGCATATACTGTACATATATATTTAAATCTTTCAACTTTTTGTCCCACTTCCGCACTGATTCCTCTTATTGTTTTAGTATGGTGACACCACTCATACTCTTATAGAGCGGACAGGATATAATGGGCTCTTCCTTCCAGGATTCCATGCTCCTCTGTTCCGTGACCCTTTCTTGGCAAAACTGTGAGTGTGTTTATGTGTCCTTGTCTTCTTATATAAGAGGTCCATATCTCTGATCATGCCTGGATGGATTGTTATATCATTGTCCTTTTCTTTGTCTCTTAACGTGATTATTCTTTCACAGGCCAAGCGGGAAGCTGGACTTCATTGACCATGTGGTTGGAAATCAGTCAGACAATGAGATGGTGCCAATAGTAGAGTGGTAAAACACTTTTCTAAAAATATTGTTGAACTTAATTGTGAATAGACAGACAGCATCAGACCTCTGAGCCAGGGTTGTCAAGACTGAAAAGCACAAAAGAAGTCACGAGAGGTACTAGCTTAGAACATCGCAAGTCTTTGGGGGGAAACTCCCTATCCGTCCCATCCAGTCAGAATACAACGAGAGCCCTTCCCTAGTGATCAGCAGTGTGTCTCCATGGTGAGGATGGAGTAAAGACAGAAAGGAAAGATTAGAAGAGACTCAGAGAGAACAGACAGAGACAGCAGATGGGGTGGTTGCATTTCAGTCTGTGGTAGTGGACGACTGAATATTATGCACGAAACTCCTTAGTAAGTATGACTCAGCAAAATTACTTTTCAAAGGATCTGAGACACCATCTGGAGACAGTTAGACACAGTGGGGAGGGGGAAAAGAGGGTGTTGAGGGGTGGGAATAGAAGAATTATCTAAACCAGACCCCATCCCATCATGTCCAGCTCTTGTTAAAACACTGCACAAATAAAACCAAACTAATTTTTTCTTGATTTCTAATGCAAACTGAAAAAAAAAGAGAAAAAGACTAAATTCAAAATGGAATTTTTTTTTTGTGCTTTTTTAACTATAAACTCTTTTAAATTTAATACATTTTTACGAAAACAAGACTTTATATTTTAAGTTGTTTTCCATCTCAATTAAATGTATTTTGATTTAAGATTTTGTTGGTGTTGTTGTTGATATTTGTAATGGAAAAACAAGATAAAAAATATTAAAATATAAAAAATATCTAATTTTGTTTTAAAAATTAAAATGCATTTGTTTCTAAAGAAAGAAAATGCATCCCACAAATAGGCCTATCTGAAAGAGAGAGGAAAATACAGGCTGAGGTTTATTAAAAAATAATTTTTATAATTTATGACTTCTCCAAAAGTATTTATCCTATAATAATTTGGCAGATCATAAATTGTGACTTGCATTTTTTTATTTATTTTTTTGCCCATGCTTTTCACATCAGGATCACTGTGTTAAACTGACCTGTAATGCATTTGTATGAAGGTATCAGAGGAACCTGCTGTTCCACAGATTCTGGTCTGTAGACGACAAGCAGTTACAGACTGAATACAGTGCGCTGCGCTCCATAGTGGTGGCCAACTATGAAGAAACTGTGAAAATGCCGATCAATGAACCAGCCATGGGAAAGCGCAAGTCCCAGATCCAGGCACGAATTACAGACATGACATCTACTGTACTTTCATCTATCCATCCATGCATCCATCCATTCATTTGACTTTTCTTTTCTCCTTTTAGGAGTATGTTGAGTACTATGGTGGCCCAGGGGTTCAACACATTGCCATGAACACCTCTGACATCATTACAGCAGTGAGTAAAAAAAGCTTTTCATCCAAGATTTTACAACATTGATACAGAGTTAAAATACATTTGTAGAGTGAAAAAGGTTGGAATTGTTCTTTGAGAAAGCTGAAAAGGTTTACTTTAGTTATGTATATTGCATTGACAAGGATATGTTTTCAGATCCGTAACCTGAAGGAACGTGGAATGGAGTTCATGTCAGTTCCTGACACTTATTACCAGCAGCTCAAGGAGAATCTGAAGCTTTCCAAAGTCAAAATTGTTGAGGACATGAGCATATTGGAGGTACAATACAGTAATCAAAGTGTTTATCAGCTTACTATCAGAAAAGTGAAACAATGCAGAGTTTACATTTTAAATACCGGTATGTTCTTTTGGTTGAAGGAAATGCAGCAAAGAGTTATTGGCCGCCTGATTTAACAGGTCTGAAGCAGAATGTGAAAATAATGTGGCATTGTTTTTACAGGAACTTAAAATCTTGGTCGATTATGATGACAACGGCTACTTGCTCCAGATCTTCACTAAACCAGTACAGGACAGACCCACCGTGTTTCTAGAGGTCATCCAGAGACACAACCATCAAGTAAGACTGCTATTATAAATCTCAGAATATAGCAAATATTTCAGAAATAATGTCAGAACATACATTCATATTTAAATTTCCAATAAATTGATCAAATCTATTGTTCGGAAATGTCTCCTACATGTGTAGATATGTGGTAGTGCATTAATAACAGAAAATCCTCTACTTTTTCAGGGTTTTGGTGCTGGAAATTTCAAATCTTTGTTTGAGGCTATTGAAGCTGACCAGAATGCCAGAGGAAACCTCACCATCCTTACACCCAATGGCACATCTGAGAAACTCTGAATAGGCTATTCATAATAAATGCATGGTACACATATATTGAAATATGCACAGCACACTTGCTGACGACTTTGTTATATTTTTGATGGTTTTCAAGTATGGGCCATTATATTATGTACCCGAGGTGTAAAGTCCAGGTTCAGACAGTAAAAGTCCTCATAAGTATTTTGTTCCAATCACCTGGATTTGCTAATTAGCACATTTTTTTTCAGCCAGGAGATATGCTAGAACTAATTAGTGAAATTAGCTGAGTTCATGGGTGGAATAAACATATGGCAGGACTTTTACTTTCTGACCCCTGGACTTCACACCTCTGTATGTACCCACTTGTTTCTTTGCAAACAGTCACTTTTGACTATGTGGACTTTTAGAAAAGAAACGGAATCATGAACATTCCCACCACAGTATCACCACATCTCAAATTTATTATGTTTACCAGTATACTGTGGTGGAAATAAATGAAGGCCAAGTGGAAATTTGATTTTTTGGAATGAAATCTCCTTCGTCTTGCCAAGGCTAATTTCTTTGTTAGCATTTTATGTATCACTACACTGATGCATAATGTGACNTCACTACACTGATGCATAATTTGACAAAATTGCAGCTTGATTGGAAATGAAGCGCAATAATAAAAATAAAATTTTTTATAAAAAAATCCTTTTCATGAAAATAGCCTTCCTTGATTTTTCTTTGTTTCACGTCTTATTTTTCGTCTCAAATTCTTAACTGATTGTCTCCTTGTAAAACAAGCACACTAGCCTAAAAACGTTTTGGCCAACATTGTGGTGGAAATAACGCCGCTGCAAGGACGCAGTAATTTACGTAAAAAAAAATGTTTTTATTAAATCATGTATCAATATGTATCAATCAATATACGACCAAAAAATATTTATTCGATAAATCGATTCGATTTAAATTGTCTGCTTTCGACGCCTTCGTCTTCAAATGGGAATTAGCTCAGATGGTAGAGCGCTCGCTGCAAAGTGAGAGGTAGCGGGATCGATGACCGCATTCTCCAATGACATTTTTCCTTGCGTCAAAAATAGTCAAAGTATAAAAAATACAATGTAAAGGCTGTACAAAGCTAAACAGTGTTCAGCGGATAGCCGACTAACTGAGGCACCCATTTTTGAAGCACAAAACAAAAACTAAAAGTAGTGAAATTAATTCAAAAACATATAATTTTTGTCTTTACATTTAGTCTATAAAGTTTGATAGTAGACAGAAAATAAAAACATTTGGAAAAATACACGTTTTATTTTAATTTATATTTCACAATAAAACTCATGAAAGAATATTTAACTTGAATCCAATTCATACCTTCCAACAATAAACATAATGAAAAATAAATTTAACCAGTGATGGCCTGTTGCTCTGAACATTTTCCAAATCTACACATGCAGAATATAAAATCTGAGTTTCTGGAGATGACATTAACTGCTTGTGTATTTTCATGTTAAACTGTCATTGAAAAATGTCTGCGAAGATCAGGAATATCTTATGTCCTTGTAAATTAAAAATCCGTATTCCTAAAACACAGCTCTAGTGAAAAAAAAAAATGCTAAAATGTATTTGAAATATATTTATTTTATGCTAAGTATACTATATATACATTCACATATTTATAAATACCCTGCAATTGTACTTTTAGTGTACTAAATTGGTATACTTTAAGTCAGCTGAATTTGAAACAACTTTGTACTTAATGCACTTTAGTTATCCAGAAATAGTGCTGAGGTCCAACTAAAGATATACCTAAGTATCTTTGATTGTGTATTTGATACTTTAGGTACTTTAAATATTTTATATTTAAAGACTGATATTATACAGAGATCATACTATCACTAATAGTGATGTTAAATCACATTTTCGGCTTAATATTAAGAAATGTGCATTGTACTCCAAATAAAGTTGAATTATAATATTCGTATCAGTAAGTCTCAAGTGATATGTCAGTGAATATGTTAATGGATTTGTAGTATACTTAGTATGGAATAAATGTATTATAAGTACAGGAGTTTGTTCTTAAAATATAAGTTCATGTACAGTCTGAAACTTGTTTACTGCTAATACTTTGAAATTGTGAGAATAGTCCTTGTCTAGTTGAGGGTTCCTCTACAGTTCTCTGCAGCACACAGGCAGGGGATCTTCTCATCCTCAATAGGGAATTTGTAATCGTAAGTGATCTCTTCATTTACAGCAATAGGTTGCCGAGAGTAGATGACTATCTTCTTCTGAGCTTCTACAGCGATGACTTTGGCATAGCAGTTCGGCTATGGAAGGAAAAACACATAAATGAAACCAGTAACCACAAAATGCTAAAAATAGAAATGAATTAAATTCATAGCAAACACTAAACAACAAAAGGAAACAATTCTTAGGCATATTGACAATGTATGATGAATTAATGACTTACATTGCAACTGTGATTGATGAATCTTGCCAGGTTACCGCACTTGGTTGCATCAATTATTGTGTCCTGGTCTACCCGGAAAAGATAGCTGCTTCCAATACCCTCGTTTTCATAGCGCCTTTCACGCATGTCTGCTATCACCTACAGACAGGATTTGGGATATGATAATAATATACAAATACATTTGTGATAATCAATTTACTGCTTGAAAAAGGCTGTCACTGATGTTTATACTCAGAAATGACTGCTGAAATCTTAAAATATTTCTTTTGTGTATTGTGTATCTCACCTGCCGAATGCTCTGGCCTACATATTCAATTATCATTTCATCTGCCGCAATAGGTTCCTCTGCAAACAGCCCCCAGTCATGAATACGACTCTTGCCAAAACGCAGCCTCTTCTTACGGAACTGTAAGGAGGGAAATATATTTGTGCTCCATGTGGACCATACTGAAAAATGCAAAACTGGTCTGTTGTGGACTCTTATGGCCCATTCACACCAAGAACGATAACTATAAAGACAACTATAATTATAACTATATTAGTGTCCACACCAATACACAATATCGTTCTGCACTGAAAAAAAATAACTGTCTTTCTCTGTATTTTTTCCTTGTTTCCAGTACAAATATAAACATTTACATGAGAAGCAAAATTACATGAAAGTATCGTTCCTCTGAGTCATTTTTGGTATAGTTATGGTGTGGACTACCGTATCCACATTGAATTAGAACGGTTACACGAAACGAAACTTTATAATTATTGTATATGGAATCTTGTTTCCACCACAGAATAAAAAGTAAAAAAATAAATAAAAAAAGGTAATTGGGAATTGTGATCTCGGAGTTCTAACTTTTTCTCAGAATTGCATAATATAAACTTGCAATTGTGACTTAGAAAGTCAGGATTGCGTAAAATAAAGTCACAATTGCGAGTTATAAAGTCAGAATTGTGAGATATAAACGTACAATTCTGAGAAAAAGTTCCAATTTCCTCAGAATTGGACTTTATAATTCGCAATTGCTAGTTTTTATTTCACAAAATGTTAGAAAAGAAGTCGGAATTGCGAGTTGTAAAGTCATTGCGAGTTCTGACTTTATAATTTGCAGTTGTGAGTTTATATCATGCAATTCTGACATCATAACTCACAATTGCGAGTTCATATCTCAATTATCTTTAAATTGTTTTATTCAGTGGTGGAAACAAGCTTCCATAATTGTTATAGTTATCACACCATTGGTGTGAACACACCTTTAAAAAATAATAATAGGTTTTTGTGTTTCTGGTGGCTCTAGCATCTCATAAGTTGTGTTATGCTGTTGTTGGGACAGCTGGCCTTACCTTGAGCTGGTTGAATTTGAGGAGGTCACTGTCACAGCTGAATGAGGACAACAGACGACGCTGTTCCGCTCTGAGTTCTGAACCTGATCTGGATGAAGATGGAATCTGAGATGGCACACTATTTCCCTGCATAGATCAGAACATAATTACAGTCTATTACTTTTAAAACGTGCAAGTACTTTTAAACTTGGTCTTGAATTTTATACTGACACTCACTGGTGTGGATGCATGAAGGTTTTGACTAAATTTGTCAAATTGCACAACACACCTGGCTATGTCTCCACATTCTGGCCATGGTAAAATAAAACAGCCTTTTCTAGGTCATTGATATAGTCTTCATTTAATCCCCTCAATATATATTCAATTATATCCCTATATAAAACAAAGTTATACCCCTCAAAGTAAAAATGACTTAATGCACCTTTAAACCACTTCATGCAAAAGCACACAGAGAAACACATGAAGCAGAGAAATAACAGAAGGATGAAGTCTTTAAATATGTTTACAATGAATAGCAACCATCATGAATGGCAACAGTCAAATAAATGTTTTTCTTCCCAGTGTTATTTTTGTATCATTTATATACTATTATATAATATTAGTATTTATAAATATTTAGATATTTTAAATTTCAGTTTAATTTTAACTGAAGTTAAATAGTTATTTTACTATTTATTAATACTTCATTTATTCATTAATACTTCTAGTTTTTTTATTAGCTTTTGTTTTTTATATAGCTTTATTTTATCATTTTTCAGCCCATTGTATTTCAAAACTTAAACGAGTTTTAATGATTTTAGTTTTAGTTAACAATAACAACACTGTTCCTTTCTCACCTGAGTTTCTACAACAAACTCATCACAGAGATACCGCAGCTTTTCCCTCTTGCTGATGAAGTAATATCCCTCACTACGTGCACAACCTGTTATGTGATTCCTGACCCCATCCAGCCATCTTCCTGGCCAGTCGTCAGGACTGCTGGTTGGTGCAGCAGAGTCAAGGAACAAACAACAGAGCAATGTGCATTTGGAAAACAATTTCGACACAATGTTTTATGACACAATCCATTTGGATACAAATTACATGATCAAGTATTCTATGACATGTTTACATGTGTATTATGTGTTTAAGGATATGAGGATGTGGGATCCAGCGTGTTCTCCTCAACCAATCACATTCTTTATCCTGCACCACAAGCCTCTCATAGGTGGCCTTCAGGTGCCTGATCTCCTCCTCATTCACTCCTTTAGTCCACACAGCATGGACGATCAACTTCTCTCTTCTCTCAGAGCGTGGAAAGAAGATGAGGTGACGTCTGGATGATGATTCTCTCCATTTTCTCCATAAACATGACGACTCCTGAACCCTTTGATTCTCATTTAGTTTACATTTGTCTTCTAGCAAACGCTTCTGTCTGTGAGCTTCTGGTAGTGTTTGTTCTGTCCTGATATCTGAAACACAATCCAAATGCCCCAAAACCTGATTTGAAGAAGATTTTGTTGTCACATTGTTCACTTGTAAGGACGAATGAGTATTTATATTTGGGCATTGTCTTCTCCTTTGTAATTCAATCATTCGTTTCCTCATTTTAAGCCGCGCTCGTCGCCTTTTCAAGCGCGCCGAGTCCAAACACTCTGTTTGATGTGAGGGGATATGGGGGTTATGAGGTTCATGACCATTATCTATACTAAAATTGTTAGTTTGTGCATCTGACTCTGGAAAACCAGAGTTCTGATGATGGAGTCCACTAGCCCACAGCTCTCTATGCTGAGCGTTTCTCTCTCCGTGGTTTAGAACAGGTGGAGATGGAGACATGTCTCTC
Source organism: Squalius alburnoides (assembly GCA_029874215.1). Taxonomy (NCBI): domain Eukaryota; kingdom Metazoa; phylum Chordata; class Actinopteri; order Cypriniformes; family Leuciscidae; genus Squalius; species Squalius alburnoides. The sequence continues at coordinate 13,974 of JAPMNS010833262.1, forward strand.
CCTGGAGTCCTTGGGATCATGCTTTCAGCACATGGAGACAGAATGGAGTTAGAGGGGCTTCCCATTCTTAGTAAAGCCTCTTGCAGTAATCCCGCTGGTGTTATTCCCTCAGAGTGATAAACGTGGGCAGGACCATTGAAGCAGCCTGGTGTTTTTGGTGTTTCCTCATACGCTGGGTATAAGAAAGAGAGAGGAGGACAGTGGAAAAGGGGCGAGGAGGGAAGTTCCTGGATGCCTGTGGGAGAGGGAGGAGGTGGTAATGGTGTAGGAGGTCCTGGAGGTAGAATATGACCCTCAGCCTCCTCCATTTCCAGACATCCACCAGGTGTGTGTGGCAGCTCCAACTCCTCAACTGCAGGAGGAGAAAATCTACGCCCAAGCTCCATTTCAGGGTCACTGTCAGACAAGGATCCAGTAGGTGTGATGGGTCTAAGGTTCTCAGAATCCTCCAGTGTTTCTGTAATAACTCGCTGGTCCTCTGAATCTGTAGAATATTGTGTCTCCAAATCATCTGAAAGCAGAAAGATCCATGAATTCTGGAACTAACAAATATTTGATCTGTTGATTATTTAGTCTGATATTCCAAATAAACAAATCGTCGCTGTTGGGCGGAAACCTCATATCCCCGTATTTTGTCCCCCCATACATCATAACTATTGGTCACCTTTTACATCTGTCTGTGAGTTATGCAAATATTTAACCAATGAAAAGCATTAAAAAGAGTTTGTGACTAATCCTCGTAACTCCATTAGATCCTCAAACTGTCGGTAAACCATCGAAACTCTGCCCAGCCTCTATCGCGAATGAAGTGCTGTGCATATTTTGGACCGTCTCTGCTTGTTTGCAATGCAAGGGTAAATAATGAACTGGTTCTTTGAATAAGCAGAGCATTTTTACTCAAGAAACACTATATATTTTGTATATAAAAGGCTAATGTTTTAAGCTTTTGAGGAGAGGAGAAGACTGTCTTAGTCTAGCATTTGTCTTTGAGACATTGCCAATACTATCTTAAATAGCCTTAAAAAAGCACTTTGTCTTTAATAACATGAGATTTTGTCCAAATGTCAGAAAAAATGTAGTGCCCACATAGCTAACATTAAACTTTATGAACTGTACTGCACTTACTTTCTCAGATGCAGAGGTTCTAATGACGGACAAAACACGCATGATTTTTTGCGGATCAAAACCCTCTTAGCTTAATTTGAGCTTGATTTTGGTAAAATGTTAATAATATTATGACACATGCAAGTGTCGGACCATACATGAAGCCACAATATCAACTTTGACAATACTGTGTTTAATTATTTAAAAAATACAGTTTTTTAATTTCCTGAAAAATCACTTTTAGTTTATTTTTTTATGCGAACCACACTTTTAGGGCTTTGTGTTCACACTTGAGTTTACAAGAACTAACAAACCTTTACAGTAACCATAAAGTATTTTAAATCCCTCCACTTGAGTTTGCATAGGGCACATCTCCACTGTTTTTGACCAATTCAGTATAAAATAATAATAATAATTATAATAATAATTGTCATTTTTATTGTGATTATTATTGAAGGTGATTTCTGATCAGTGAAACTTACCTGACAGTCCTCTGTACGTAGGAGACGGTGGATTTGGCAGCTCTGACTCCTGCTCTGAGAAGAATATCACTGGGTCTGGGAGCTTAAATTTGTTTGTTAAACAGTGTTTAACTGGGTCCTGTAAGGTGTATCTGAGAGGCTCAGATAGTTTCAGACCTTGCATGTACACTCTAACACTCAGTTCCTCTTCTGGATCCTCTGATCTCCTTGGATTTAAATCTGCAAGAGCAGAAGCACAAATTACAAATTGCATCAACACTGATGATATAGACATTTCTTAAATGTTCTGCTACACCAACTGAGGTCAGAAAACTATCTCTGACATACAGTAACTACAAGAAATTAAGAATTCTCAGAAACATCTACGTATGTAATGTAAACTTCAAATAATAAACCACTAGTATTAGAGTGGATATTTTTTATTAATAAATGTCCAGTTCAAATTAAGTTATGACCTATAATCTCTAAAAAAAATATCAATATACAGATAAAAAAAAAGTATGTCTTTGTTATGCATGATGGTTTTGTTTTCATTTTGGAAACTTGGACGTTGATTTGTGATTTATGTGAAAACAGAAAATCAATGAACTAACCAAACAAGTCATGGTCCACAGCACTTTCAACTGAATCTGGAGCAGAAGGGGTCACAGGAGGGCCGAGATCTTCTTCACAGTGTGTGAAAGACAAGTAAAATGGAGTGTGAATCATCTCTTGGCTTTCCTTATTATCCTCATCTGAAGAAATCCATATCTCTTCTTCTATTCTCCTGTCCTCATGTAGAGTTTCAGGAAAAGATCTTTCACCATCCAACTGATCTTCCTCCCCAGAAGAAAGACTGTCTGAGGAGTCGTCGCTTCTGTCGTCTAAGGAGGCAAAGACAGATCTAGAGGAAGCTGAGGAGTCAATAACAGATGGAGAAAAAGCTGAGGAGTCCGAGACAGTTCTGGGAGAGACTAAGGAGTCGTATCCTTGGCTTTTAGAAGCAGACGAGTTTGAACTTGTATGGCTGATGGTATCTGGAGGATAAAAAGAGGACTATATAAAAAGTTGTCATACATGATATAGAAAATATAATTATTTTAAAATTGTTAAATATTATATATGTAAATATTATATATACATACACTACCGTATTAAAGTTTGGGGTCAGTAAAAATGTATAATGTTTTTGAAAGAAGTATCTTAAGCTTGCCAAGGCTGCATTTATTTGATGAAAAATACAGTAAAAACAGTAATACTATTGCATATTAACCTAACTTTTTTCTACTTTAATATATTTTAATGTAATTTATTCCTGTGATGGCAAAGCTGAATTTTCAGCATCATTACTCCAGTCTTCAGTCTCACATGAT
>JAPMNS010833267.1:0-13595 GCA_029874215.1 Squalius alburnoides
CTCTCTCTCTCTCTCTCTCTCTCTCTCTCTCTCTCTCTCTCTCTCTCTCTCTCTCTCCATCTCTGCTTCAGATTCACGCTGTCTATCACCGTCCAGCACTGGCCTCACTAAAATAATGAATCCCTCTGATAAGCGCATGTGAGTGGCAGACTCGGCTTCATATTAGTCTGGTCCTGTTCTCATTGGGTAGGTGCACAGAGACACGATCCCTCGACGCAATACCACGAACGAGGCCCTTTGTAAAAAGACGGAAAAACACGTCTCGCTTTTCATGCCTCTGGCGCTCACACACCTGTGAGGGAACCCACAGCTGAAAAGAGGCACCTGAAGAAGTGAATGTGGGAAGCCGTCGAAATATTTAAAAAGTGGACACCGAGATCATGGATGAAGCGAGTGGAGAACATTACACTATGAATTTAAAACACAAACGAATTTTTTTGCACTTAATGTGTTTGATCTCAACCTGAACTCAGATTAACATGAGCTTTAATATAGCGCTTTATTTATTAAATGTGTGGAATTTTACGATGTTAGATTTTTTCTTCTAAATAATTAGGCTATAAGTTTCAATGCAGCTTCAAATAGCTCCACACGATCACAGCAGAGGAATAAGGGTTTTATCTAGCGAAACGATCTGTCATTTTCTATAAAAAATAAAATAAAAAAAGTAGGCTATACTTTTTAACCACAAAATCTCATCTTGCACTAGCACGCATTACGCAATCACGTTGGAAAGGTCATAAGTGTTCTGGTTCAAGGGTATAGGGTGGAAAACTCCATCTCATTTTTTCCTCCAAATTCAAAATCATCTGACATCTTTGTTTTTACCTATTTTTATTTTATTTTTATTTTTTTTTATTTTTTTTTGTAAATGGCCTTTTACTAAATCTTTGCACGTTCTTTAGACTTACACTTTACACTGGGTTGTAGTACCTTCGCCTACGTTACGCGTGACCTTTCATTGTGATTACATAATGTTTTTTTTTTATTTTTTTTTTATGACCAATCGTTTTGCTAGATAAGACCCTTATTCTTCGGCTGGGATTATAGAGCCCTTTGAAGCTACATTGAAACTGCAATTTTGGACGTTGAAGTCCACTATAGAGAAAAATCCTGGAGTGTTTTTCTCAAAAACCTTCAATTTCTTTTCGACCGAAGAAAGTAAGTCATACACATCTTGGATGGCATGGGGGTAAGTAAATTATCAGGAAATTTTAATTCTGAAGTGAACTAATCCTTTAATTTATGACTCATGATGAACTAAGTCATTCATTAATGAATACCATCAGCAACTAATCTGATCAATAAAATTCAGTCATTTATGAATTGATATTTATTAAATGTGTCAACATGGACTAATTCCCTGTAAACATCTAACATTAACAAATAGTGTAAATCAATGTGTCAATTACCACAATGGGTCAAAACCACGTAGGCCTATTTAAACTTCCAGCCTTCTGTTTTAATGAATCATAATCTAATGATTCGCAGATATATTATGTTATGATTTTACTTTTTGAGGCACATGACTATTAACTTATTAAGTAATATGTCATTAAGGTTATGGGTTTTGATATACACACTAACATTTGAAGTCTGTAGGACAATTGCACAGTGAATGTAATGTCAGAGAATGTGTTTGAAGGATGGGTCAGTTGAGCTGCACAAGTGTCAGTGCACATTAAAGGGTTAGATCACCCAAAAATGAAAATTATCCCATAATTTACTCACCCTCAACAAGCCATCCTATGTGTATGACTTTCTTCTTTCAGCAAAACACAATCAGAGTTATATATATAAAAAAATATCCTGGCTATTCCAAGCTTTATAATGGGAGTGAATAGTATTTTGAATCAGATTTTGAAGGCCAAAAAAAGTGCATCAATCCATCATAAAAGTAATTTATATTGTTCCAGGGGGTTAATAAAGGTCTTCTGAAGCGAAGTCATGCGTTTTTGTAAAGACAAATACCCATATTTATAACTTTATAAATTATAAAGTAAATTAAAGTAAATTAGAGTAAATGATGAGATCATTTTCTTTTCTGGATGAACTAACCCTTTAACTCAAGATTATATGTGCATTACTACTACAATTATTACCAATAATTGTAATCATTTTAAATTTCATCAAAAATACTTGACAATATGCAATTTATTCTATTATGAAAAAAAATAATAATTCCAGGTAGTGCCTGAAACTGGTCTATATTAGCTAGCTGTTTCACAGTCTTATGAATGGGAAGAGCTATTCTTCAGCCAGCCCTCTCCAGCTCAGACCGTGTCCACTTTAACTAGCCTTTAAACCAAGCCTTTCCCACCCTGACTGCAGCAATTCACGGCTCAGATAAGATCTCTCCATCTGCCCGGCGGCGGGCCATTCGTCCTGGAAGAGCTTTGTCCTGCCTGCTGATAAGGATGTTTTCTCCTCCACAGTTCTGAAACTCTACACTAGTATTAATGATTGGAATACCGTCTGCTTCCACCAGCAGCCAACAGGGACCGACCTCTGCACTCATAAACACGTCTAGGTCATTTTACGTCTCCTCTGTGTATATGTGTGTGTGTGTTACGCAGGTGTTTCAGAACATGTTTAATTCTATTCAAACGGGCCTGGCAGCTTTTCAATGTCTGCTTTCTTAAGTTCACTGTAAACATGACTATAAAATATTAAAATATTGTCAATTCATAAAACGAAGTGCTCACATGAGCGCAGTCTCTAGAGATGCATGCTAAAAGATTATATTAGCTAAGCCAGTGCTAGGGCATACCTTCACATCTTTAGCTGAATAAACAAATCTAAACATCAAGACCTTTGTCATCCTGGTTTTGGGGTTTTGTCTCTACAGGGCCGTATGGTGTGAAATCTGCTACTTAGCCACGGTGCTGCCAACACATCTGCTGTTGGACTCTAGCCAGGTGCATCCAACTCTTACAAATGAAAAAATAAATGTGTTAAGGGAAAAAAAAACAGCTTTGGGTTTAACAGAGCCAGTGTAAAATCTCTGGCAGCCAAAACACAGCCCTGAAGTTGGGGATGGTAAGGCAGTGAGTAGGCAGTGAGAAGTCATAGATCACTGTCAGAGCTCGGCCGAGAATAACTTTTTTTGACATGCTTTTTTCATTGGCTCTGCAATGGGAACGTGCTTTCTCTCTGTATTGCCCAAACATCTGCAAACTGTTGCTGAGAAGGAACCCAGAGGAAAACATTTACCTAACAGAATACTAATTCTTTCAGGCCCCGGTGTCAGCACTTCGTAAATAACAGCAAGTGTGCGAGGCGGGTTTTTCGCTCAGGCACATGTGGAATTGTTTTTTCAAGAGAAGTCTGGGAGAGCGATCTCTCTGCTACCGCTGTGAGCGGCACATAGTTTAAAAGGGGAACAGCACTCTTACTCATAGCGTTCTCTCTTCCCGTCTCCAAGTTCTATCTATCCGCAGTCAACCTTTTCTGTTGACTATAGCTAGTCACAACATAACCCTGTTGTTTCATGTCCTGTGCAGAGCACACTGTTTTACCAGGAGGGAAGAGACCAGACTCGATGTGAAAAGCTCAAGTTATTGAAACTAAACTGTATTAAAGCAGTGAAAGTATGAAAGCCACAGTATTAAAGGCCCTTAAGTGGACATTTAGAAGGCTGTCAGGCAGAGCTGGTGCACAGGTGCCCAATCATATCTCGAAAAATCCAAAATCTTTACTGTCACTTTTGATTTTGATTAATTTAATGCATCCTTTCAGAATTAAAAATCGTTTTTTTTTTATTTTTTTTATTTTTTTTTATTATGTATACACTGCCCTGCCAGAAAAAGAAAAAGAAAAGAAAGTCGCAGTTTGGATTTAAAAAACAAATACTTCTAGTCTATGATTGAATCATTATTGTAGTAATTGTTATCTTTCTATGTTACATGTTTGGCAACAGTTCTTCTAACCCTAATTAAGTGTGTAGCCTTTAATTTCTTAAGACACATAATGTCCATATTCCAGGATGACAATTTTCTGATTCATCAATCTCAAATTGTGAGAGAATGGTTGGGAGAGAGCATGAATAATCATTTTCACACCTGATTTGGGTGTGTCCAGATCTTAAATTCATTGAAAATCTTTGGAATCTGCTGGAAGGAGACTTTACAGAGTGCTTGACTCTTGCATTATCAATACAAGACCTTGACCAAAAATTGATACACCTCTTGATTTAAATAAATGTTGTGATGTTATTAAAAATTGTGTTGTGAAGTAACATAAAATGATTCTTCATGGTCCCTATATGGTATACCATTCTTTCACAATTTGAGCCTGATGAATCAAATAAAATAAAATAAAATAAAATACACTCCATCAGTTAGGGTTAGAAGAACTGTTGCCAAACAAACGTAATAACCACTGCAATAATGATCCAATCATAGACTCTTAAGCATTTGCCTATTTAATTCCAAACAGCGACTTTTTTTTGGCCGGGCAGTGTGTATATAAATCAGAGGGTTTAACACGAAATGGTTTAGAACCATATTTCACAAATGAATTGCAAATAAATGTTAATTCGAATTTTGTTACAGCACAGTTACCTCACAAATGCCATCATGCATAAAACACAATCGCTTGCAATTTCCTTTCTTATGAACTCGGCTTCCCAGTTTGAACACAACGTCCACTGGGAAGAGCTCAGAGCCAAAATAATGCACGTCACCTAATGACAGCGGCTGTGGTTAAGAAATGAATAAGTGACAGAGACACATGCATAATTCAGTGGTTTTATAGAAGCTTAGTGGAAGTGGATGAACAGCAGCGAGAGGGAGAGATACCTCTGCGTCTGCCTCATCATTCCTTCCTCATCCTCTCCCCTGACATCTCTTTCAGCGCCTAGCCTGATGCAGGCCAGGGACCGCTGCGAACAGGTGAACATGCAGGCACAGGGACCAGCTCATGAATAAATGAATGCAACACACAGCAATAATTTGCATCTTTAAGGGAAAAAAGTGGCACATCAGTGCTTTGTCTGCAGAGAAGTGGAGAGTCGTGCTTTATTTATTGAGAGTATTGTTAGTTTATCTAATAAAATGCGTTTCATTAACAATGGCATTCCAAAGGATGTCATTGGCCGAATGTTGTCAAGCGATTCTCGCAATTTTTGCCCTTAATTAGGTTCTCACAGTGAACATCGTAATGAATGCTGAAATGCATTTGTCCTTGCCTAATCCTAGGTACTAATTTTTGAGGTTATTATGCAAATCAATACTGTTTACAAACATGAAAGCTGGCAGTTGGCTTTTGATCTGCGGCAGAAATACCATCGGTTATCAATAGCTAAAGCCTCCTCTGCAGGTGTCATGTCAATAACAGCAGGATCGATAGGGCCTAGTCATGGGGGATTGGGACAGACGGGTCTCTAAGGAGTATTTAGTCTGTGAAGACCTGGACACATTGCAAATTCAAAGCCAAACCATATTGCTAACTGGCCTTTGGAGCTTGTCTCCAGATACTGTAGGCAGCACACACAAATTAAGGCTAATGGTTCTGCTCAACAGATTCTGACTGCTCGGCATGAAACGTCTAGGGAGAACATTGCACTGCAGACCATCAGTATCAAATTATAAAAGCAGGCATATTTCCTGGCTGATCCGTGCATTTAAATATCACATACCAGAGTCTAATGCTCTTCCTTTTATACTTACCTTCTATTTCCCAAATCGCTTTTTTTTTCATTCAAGTCATATGTCAGTCTATCTGAAGACGCACATCTTGACTTTTACTGCTATGCATGCTGACCCTTGGCTCATATAGTGTATAAGCACTCTTTTCCTTTGCTTGAGCTAATGTGTAGGCAATCCCCACAGAGCAAAGGATTGTGGGTCAGAGGCAAAGTCAAGAACGAGAGCATGATGATGTTGCAGGGGGCATTTAGAGAAAGCACTGCTGTTTAGCAACTAATCAGAATGCGATAAGACCCCGTTTCCTGAGGTCAAGGGTGTTTCTGAATGTTAATGAGGCACTAAAGAGCTGTTATGGAGGGCTGTGGCTTCACCACAAAAATACGGTGCACTAGGAATAAATTAATATCATATTCCGGTTTGAATAGGCAAGGTTTTTGAAGGGATAGTAAACAAAAACAAAAAAATGCTGTAGTCATTTACTGACCCTCATGTCGTTTGAACCCTGTATGATACTCAAATAAAAACATTTTTTAATTTGTTCATTCATTTATTTTTGTCCATACAATCTAATTTTTTTCAAAATATGTTATGCAGAAGAAAGATTGAAATGACATGAGGGTAAGGTTTTTATTTTTATATGAACTATCCCTTTAATGTTTTGTAAGATATCTGATGTTTTATGAGCTACTAATTTTCATTTACACAATGGTTTTAGTGGTGTAACATAGTACTCATATAGCAATAAAAAATTTCGACACATTTTCAAATTTTGTCTGTACAAAAAAACTAAAACAAGACTTGAACCTAAGGTCCCCATTATACCGATCTTATACATGTGTTCAATCCACAACACCACAGATCTGACCAAATTAAACATTTAAAAGTTAGTACATCAGAACATTTCAACAATGAAATGAACTCTAGAAAATTGTAGGCTATTCAATACAGATGGATATTTGTCATGAAGCGAAACACTTTCAAAAATAAGGCCGCAAAGTAAGAAATTATCACCCCATTGCCATAACCATGAAATGAAAAGTATCAACATAACATAGACATAAACATAAAATAAAATTACGACACCCAAAAAGCAACTCAAAGACTGTAAATGACAGTCCTAAATAATCGATTTTGGAGAGAAGAGTTATAAGCAGCCAGACTACCAAGGGTGTTTGCCGTGATGTCTTCCACATGTATTCATCTTTCCCTTAAAAATGGGCTCTGTATTTCACATTTCATCTAATACTAGTACAGAATACCGACACATGCAAACTTTTCAAACCTGGATTAAACTTGAACACGCAATCACAGAAAGATGTACAGTTTGTGATTCAAGCATATAATGACGCCCACACAGTCTGAGCTTTGGAGAAGTGGATTCTGAAAGACACAGAGCACACAACTCAAAGATGAGTTCTAAAAAGTGAACGATGCCTTTAGAAAGAGTATCAGAGTAGCGGATAATTGTGGAAACAGAAGCAGCGACTGGTAGAACAGTGAAATGCGACGGTTCTAGAGCCCCATTTACCCCACTCCTCACTCACTCCTACCTGTCTTTCAAACAACCTTGACAAAACACACCATCTCTCAAGTTTGCACTTGAGTGGGAAACATAAAAAAGGCAAAGAAACTGTCGCAGAGAGGATGATGAATACACAGTTTTTTTTGTTTTTCTTTCTTTCATTTTTTCTTTCTAATTAAGTGCGAGAGACACTTTGTGAAGCTAAAGTTGGATGACACAAGGGTACACTGAGGGACACAGTCACTTTAGGAAGATTTTCAAAGTGCCAAGCACAAATAGAGGTTTGCTAAGTCATAACGGCTAATTGATACAAACTTAATGAATGCGGGTGGTACCGAGACAGATGCTTTGTGGAATGCGGCAGATTTCTGTGACTGAATGCCTCTCGTTGCGTCGCACATCAAGACACCGAGAACATTTGGCAGGTCACAGAGTTACACGAGGAGAGGGGAGGCTTGCGAAAGTGGGAAAAAAGCCCATGCGAGTGGTGTGTGTCGGTGTGTGTATCTGTGGTATGTCTGCTCTTGAGCTAGCCTGTTTGTTTGAACGCTCCCTCTTTTGTTTGGGCTTTCGAGGCTCGCCAGCTCTGTGGCTTGCAATTAGCGCTCAGGCCTCAGGGACCTAATTAACCAGTGCAATTAATTCATTTCTTATTTATTTATTTTTTTAAATCCTGTACAAGTCACCCTGACATTTGTCAGCCAGTCAGGAGGTGTTCAGAGTAAGCGATGATTAGCTCGTTTGCAAGCTCTCCTTTTCCCCCAGGTGGTGGTTAGACGGGGGAGGAGGGGTGTGCCGGCGAGGAAGAGGGACAGCGATGGTGGGCTCACGTCTGTGGGGAGGCAGGCACAGAAACATTGCAACTATGGTGATGAGTGGAAGCGGGGGTCTGCTGACCTTTCATCGAGTCCGCAATCAATATGGTGCGAGGGCCGGAGCCTTTGACGAGCAGGCCTCACCCGCCTGGAGACGACCCGCGGCCGCGGTCACAAAGAGGTGGGGGGAAGTGGAAGGTAGGAGGTCTTAGCCATCTTCTCTCATTAGCACATTATGACATCTTTGTCTTTTGGAAAAAAGCAGGGGGTGGGTTTGGATGCCATTGGTACCCTGCTTTAATAACCGTTCCCACCATCTGGGACCAATCTGACCACACGACAGTAATGTAGATAGAGAATTAGCCATGTTCAGTAGGATTACTAATGGGAAAAAATACATGAAGTTACAATGCAAGGTTTTAAACTACTTCTGGAAAATGCAAAAATTAACTAATGTGGTCAGTGGGTTCATACATGTCCACCACCCTCCCATCTTTTTGGCAAAGGCTAGGCCTATTTACAGAACATTAACTCCACCATTGTCTGGTTGAGTCAGACAAAATTACCCATCTGGTAATAGGAATAGTGGCATGGAGAGTAAAGATAGTGAATTTTTAACTTCTGATGTGGCCAAACCAAGGACAAATACACCTTTTTTCCCGTTGCCATTCTTCTCCCTTTTCCCATCGCATATCAGCTCGGAAAGGCTTTTATTTGAAATAAAAAAAGCCTAGCAAATAATGAGCCTAGCAAATATTTAATATCTATCATTGAAAATAGATATGGTGTCCTCAAGTCGATGGGACAAGACGGCACATCAACCATGACATGTAAGGTCCCAATTAGGCAGCATTCATTTATGATTTTAATAAATATACACTGAATATGTTGTTATAATTGCATATTTTGACTATAATACACTGAGGTGCATCTATTTAGACAGAAAATACTGCTATTTTCACTTAGTGTAAATAGCCTCTGCCGAAATGTAAAGTTCAAAATCAAACACACACACACATACACATTCAATATTGTTGACAGTGAAAACCACTGTAATACCAAATTAATTGAAAATTATACAAATTATGTTAAGAAGTTAGAATTTCCATGCTTTTAACACTTTTTATACATGTAGTAGAAGTTAATAAGTCTGCTAAGCATTATTAAAAACAAGACTTTAAAAAGTTTGAAGCTATTGCAATCTATCCATTAAAAAACATCTTTAAAATCACATTCACTTATGTCAGTTGAATCTAATAAATGTCAACTAGTCTATTAAAATACAATATCTTTAAACACTCCAGCTGGAATGGATTTCTGAGATAACACCATGGCAACCCTGACGTTTACATGCTGACCCGCATACATTTATTGGCAGATTCGATCCAAGAATATTTCCATGCTGTCGCTCACATGGGACCGCGAGAGCGCGTAAAAGAATCGGGCAGACAAAAAGAATGAGAGACAGAGTTGTTCCTTGCTTAATATGACCGAAGTGTGCCCTTTGCGAGGTTGTGCATGCTTACTCTCTCTCTCAGTCTATCTCCAGTGCCCTCAAACTTCCCCAAAGAAAGCACAGCAGAAGAGAGCCTCTGCAGCTTTGATAGGGAGGGGGGCTGTTGTGTAAATATTTTGTGTGAAAGAATGCCTTTTGTGCGTCTTAATCGTGCGTTGGGTGATCTTTCTCGAGCGGCACGGCGGGTGCTGGCTTTCATACCAACTCCCGGCTGGTGATGGGGTCTCTGTACTTCCAGGAGTGCTGGGAGCGAGAGTTCACTACGGGGGCGTTAAGTGTGTCAAGAAGAACGGTTCCCCCCATTGCAAGCCCCAGGCCCTCTCCGCAAACATTAAAAAGCATAAACAGTCAATACCGAGTGTTACAGTCAAAAAAAAGAAGAAAAAAAAAGAAAAGAGAGTATGAGTTAGGAACATTGGCTTTCTCAAGAGTTACACAACATGGTGAGATCAGAGTGGAGCTTTGGCTCTGCTGCATGGCTTTTTCACCGTGCTCCACACTCTTGGGGAGGGAAACCGCTTGTTCTCGCAGTGAATCATTCATACCAGGGGGTGCGGGGAGAGGGGGCACTGCAAATAGAGGAAAAGGGGGATCAAGCAAACCCACACCTGCTGCAAAGAAGAGGTCAAAGCATCCAGAGGAAGAGAAAAAAAAGAATAAAGACAAGGAAGAATTTCTCTGTGTCATTCCTTGAAGAGACGTCCATCGCACACGGCAGCAACTCGGCAGTATTTAAGCACGCACGGCGAATAGTCGGGCTGTCTATTATCAAACTGACATTGAAAGCTGCCTTTCATGATAAGTGAGAACAGTGATGATGAAAAAAAGAATCACACATCCATGTCTGAGACTTTCCTTTTGAAATGTGAAGGTTTGTTTATCTGTTGTGTGTTGCGAGTGAGTTCTAAGTGAGAGGCTTTACAAGTGAGGAATAAAAATCTGTCTCACACACAGACACACACACACACACAAATAATTTCTCAAAACACTCGACACCTGCCTCCTGACTCAAGATTTGTAATAAGTGGTAGTCCGGATGTTTTGGGGGATTTTTTTTCTGACATATTTTTTTGTTTTCAGCAGAGGCCCTTTCATATTAAGAAAGAAGGTGCAATTGATGTGAATTACAGAGAAATCTCTTTAATATTGACTGACTGCATCAGATTTTAGTTGTGCTCTCTGTTGTGCACTGACTCAGCTGTACGGTGTAAGCTTACACTACTGCTGAATAGCTGATTAGTGAATATTGCCACATTTAATATTTTCTTAGTTCAATAATACAAAAAGTGAATCAAAACTAGATTAATCAAAGACATTGTGATACTGACATCTCTAATAAACAATATGGGAAGAGTATAAGATAATTAGGAATTTAAAGTTTAAAAAAGTTATCAGGGACCTCCAATAATAAAAATGGCAGACGTGTGTGTGAAAATTATATATACCCTCCCATTCAACCTTTGGGGTCAGTAATAACTTGATACTTTTATTCAGCAAGGATGGATTAAATTGATGAAAAGTGGCAGGGAAGACATTTATATGGTTACAAATGATGTATACATCAAAAATAAATGCTGTTCTTTTTTAACTATTTACCAGAAAGCTTATTATTCCTCAAAAATATTAAGCAGCACAACATTTATAGTAATTAGAAATATTTCTTGAGCGCCAAATCAACATATTAGAATGATTTCTGAAGGATCATGTGACACTGAAGACTGGAGTAATGATGCTGAAAATTCAGCTTTGTCATCGCAGGAATAAATTGCATTTAAAAAAAAAACTTGGTTTTAAATTGTAATAATATTTCACAATATTATTGTTTTACTGTATTTGCGATTAAATATATGCAACCTTGTTTGACATAAGACAATTCTTTCAAAAATGTTAAAAAAATCTTACCGTACCCACATTTTTGAAACAGTATTATTTCTGGTGGAAAAAAAAAGATTAAGTCCCTGAGAACATTAGTGATAGCTAGATAAACAGGTGTTTTGTGTCAAAGTGGATGTTATGCTATTGGCCTAGTTTAACATTGTCTTGACCAATCAGCATCTGGTACAAGAACTATCCATTTTATAATGGTATTTATCAAATCATCTAACAACTGTACATACAGGCTTATAGTGAAGCAAAAGAAAAGAAAGACTGGAGACTTCCTGGGATTCAGACACTTTCCTTTTGTTGTCAAACAGAATCATTAAACATGCTCATTCCCATAATACCCTGGTGCAGTGTTATTAATTTATCACTTTGGAGTTAACTGCTCTAATACACGTGGCCTTATATGAATTGAAATGTGTTAAAATTTGTTTGAATTTGGCTGCTATAAATTATGTAACCAGTAGATACTGGAAGCTTTGTTGCTTCTTTTAAGAGTGCCCTCACTGGAGGAACTCACATGCATAATGCGATCCATGCTTTACTTTTATAATGAGAGTATGATATGATGACCAGGAAAAGGTTTCGTCCTATTTTCATTGAGATTCTGGCTCTGACTTTCGTGACTGACAGAGAGTCACCATTGCTTCCCTCCATCCGTGAGACAAAAACAACCCGCCGCTTCTCTGAGGAAAGTGGGGCACTTCATCCCATCATGGTTTAGCTCTGATGTTAGCTGTGATGTCTCAACAGGCTGGTTTACAAATAAATAAATAAAATAAATAAATAAAAAAGGGGGCGGCGGCAGTGCTATATCAGAAGTTGATCGTTGTGGCTAAGGCAGTCTTTGATAGGGTTCTGAGGCGTGACAGGACTATTTTTCCCCAATGCTGCTCCGCTAGACGGCTCGAAGAAAAAAATAAATCTGCTTCATTTGATTGGTCTGAACAGACTGTCAAATGCCAAGCTGTTATCAAATGCAAGATGTGTTTTTATTTAAAAAATGTTGGCGGGGGGGGGGATGTACACCTATCCGAGGCAGGGTGCCAGACACTCAGGCATCATGTGCTGCCCCCAAAACTGCCACTACGACCACTTGCATGTATTTGTATTTGTATTGTAAATGTATTTCTAGCAAATATAACAACAGATATTGGAGTCATTCCTATTATGCAGTACATTTTCATTTGTCCCCATGATGTATGTCCTATAATCACTCTTAAAAATAAATGTTCTTTACTGGCATTGATGATTCCATGAAGAACCTTTAATATTCATGGAACCTTTCCATTCCACCAAAGTTTTTTTATAGTGGATAAAGGTTCTCCAGATTATCAAAAACTATGAAAAACATGGTGCTTTTAAGAACTGATCAATGAATTTGGGTTCTGGTTCTTTTATGGCATCGATGTGAAAACAACATTTTGGAGCCAAAATATTCCACTAAAGTTGGAAACAGGAGTGAATTTTAAAAAATTTCATGAGGAAAAACATATTTATGAAAGTCTGCAATACCCTTTTTTTAAAAAAAAAAAGTTTTAATCAGCAAGGATGCATAACATTGATCAAAGTGTCAGTAAAGACTTTTACATTGTTACAAAAATGTCCATTTCAAATAAATTCTGTTCTTTTAAACTTTATATTCATCAAATAAGCCTTATAACATTTTTTAGCATGGTTTCCACAACAAGCAAACCACAACTGTGTTCAACATTGATAATAATAATAAATGTTTCTTGAGCACCAAATCAGCATATTAAATTGATTTCGAAAGGATCATGTGACAGTGACACTGAAGACAGAAGTAATGCTGAAAATTAAGCTTTGACTACTGTAAATAAATGACAAATTTAATAAATGACATTTTAAGATATGTTAAAAAAGCAAACTTATTTTAAATCATAATATTTCACAATATTGCACTTTTGATCAAGTGAATGCAGCCTTGGTGAGCATAACAGACTTCTTTCAAAAATACTTTATCAAACTTTTGAAAAAATAAAAGAACAACACATAACAGAAATGACCTTGGGGTTTTATTTATTGGAGCCATAATTTTTCTAAAGCCTTGAAGTGACCTATCCATAATAGACGAAAGGAGCAAACAGCGCCAAGTCACATGAAATTATAAATAATTACAGTTTGGCAAAAAAAAAAAAAACTTATTTCAGCCAGCAAACACTGAATCCACACTTCTTAAAAAGAAAGAACCC
>JAPMNS010833274.1:0-11696 GCA_029874215.1 Squalius alburnoides
GTGTTGTGCACTACTGGGCCACCGTATAAAACTGATGAAGATGTTTTCTTAATTTGTGGGTGTTTTTCTATTTGCATGTGTTTTCTTCAGTTGAAGAGCTCTCTCGGCCACGGTAAAAAGATATCCTTTAGATTTAGTCAATATCGTGTCATATCGTATTCATTCATTTTAGTTAATTGTAATCTGACTGAAATGGTATTTGATTTTAGCCAACAAAAATAATATTTAGTTGACAAAAAAGTTAATAAATTATATTTCTATTATGACAACTCTGAAGACGTTTTAGCTTGGCAATGGATAGGACAATGTTAATGTACAGTATATAGTCTTCTTGGCAGAATAGAGCTGCTGCAGTGAAAGTAGAGGAACTGGGTTCTGCCAACATAAGCCGATACGCTTCTATGAGCATGTAAGACTTACTGATGCTGCATAAATAGCATATAAAATTACCCATGGCAGATCTATACAGGTGGAGCTGGGGAAGGTGAAAGGTTGAGCAGCAAGCTCATTGGCTGCAAATGCAACATGACCCAATCAGCTTGTGATATGTAGTTAACAATGTTGTTATTATCAAGTTCCATTAAGTACAGCCTGCGCCACGTAGAGCTTCATGACATAACTTGTAAATATATATAACACTTTAATTATGTAACAATTGTATAATTATAACCATGATCCACATTTTGTCTACTCTTTATCGTTGACAAAATAAATAAAAATTCATTAAGGAACATTTTCATACACAAAAATAATACTGAATTCAACCTTGGTTTATGAATATGTAATGTTGTACACTCTAATATAAACAGTTGAATTTCATGTAAGCCATCAGTGAATTACATACTGGGAGAAACGCTATAGAAACAAGCCTGCCTGGTTATCAAATACATCTCAGCATGCAATATCCAGTTACTCATCCCTGATGGCTGTGTTTTGGCAGCGAATCACACGAGACTATATGCTATCAGAAAGCAAAATAGACATACCAGATATTTAAATATATTCAAACAATTTTGAGAATCAACAGATGATATCGATGTGTATGAATTACATACAATTGGTATTCATTTATCTACAACAATAACAATAAAGCTGAAGAAATATTCTTTATTCTTCTGTTTTAGCGATGTTGGATAGCACCGGATGTTTCTCACTGTGAAAACATTGCTTTTGAAAGGCAGATCTCCACAGCGGCCCATAGAGGTGTTCTGAGTGTTTAGACTGGAGGCTGTTTTTCCTCTGTCATATGAAGTTCATACAGAATTCATTCTACAGTCTGGAGGATTGGGGCTTCCAGGCCTCGTCTCCAGCCAGTGTATGATAAAATAATATGCGCACAGTACATCTGTTTGGAGTAAGTAATACTATTTCTCTGTTAATAAAAAGAATGCTTGACAAAAATGAACACATGAAACCATCTTTATCTGAAAGCACGCCCATTGTGTGTGATGAAAGATGACACATCTCTCAGTCTCCCTAATAACAAATGAAAACTTTTGTGTAACTTGGCAGATGCCTAAATATGGTGCTCGGTTCAACATAACGTTGCCTCTGTCTGGTCTGTTCTTTTTGACTTTCCTTTTATTTGTTGTGACACCTGATATACTTTGAACACCTATTTCATTTAATCATTCTTGAATTGTGTGACACTTCCATGGTATGTAAGACCGGAGCAGCTCAGCTCTGGGGAGTGTTACAGTAATGGTCCGCAGGTTGAGTCCAAGTGTGTGAGGGAGATCGGATCCGTCCTGATGCAGGAGGCACCTGTGGAGGGTAATGAGGCAAGGCAAGTGGGGGCAGGGGCAGTCAAGGGCTTTCCCTTCATGTCGACTTATTGGTGCTGTCAGAACGCGGGTCCACAATCGGCCTGTCACGTATCCTGATGGATCCCAGGACGAGGGAACCAAATGAGGCTGTCCGTCTCTCGGGCGATCTACCCCCATGAGCTTGGCCAGGTTCAGAAAGAGGATTTGTGTGAACTTCAGTTTGTGTCAGCAGGAATGTTCCTGTGCCGGTTGTCTCTTAGAGTATCAGCAGACCTGCTAATTTAGAAGGCTTTGGAGGGGAGAATATGTTTATAACTTGGCCATATTTTAATTCAATATTTCCATTCCTTGTCTGCTATTTTTGGCCAAAACCTTCAGGTATACTGATTCTGAGATACTGTCCATAAGGTCCAAACACCAAGTGAACTTCTAAGGCTGCATTTTAACTGAAATGGAACCTCAGTAGTAACTGATTTGGAACGCTCCACATTAGCAGAAATTTTGGCGTATAAATACTGCTCTGCACAGGAGACATTATTTAATGAGCATATATACACATAATTTTCATTATTTTATTTTATATAATATCATAAATTAATAACAGCACTGCTGTTTTCAACATTGATGTTTTTAGCGGAAAATCAGCATATTAGAATGATTTCTGAAGGTTCATGTGACACTGAACACTGGAGTAATTATTAGTAAGAATAATTTTTATTGATAATTTAAAAGTCTCACATTGTTTGCCATCTTAATTTTTTTTACTTAGCTTATACAGTGCATTTTGGGATTGCCTTCTTTATGGGTCATATGTGCGATGCTGCTATATGCTTTGATCTAGCTTAAGTCTTTCAAACTGAAATTCCGAATTAAATGTGCTACAATGAATACATACATCACGCTAAATTTAATTAGCAAATTGCAAACAAATATAATGCCTCAATGACTGCTAAGAAATTTTTTGTTAAGCCGCCATCATCTTGGAATTCCCGAAAGCATTATTTGTTATCCGACTTCACAAGTCATTCCAGTGGTTGTATTTAAACAGGAGGTGGGGGAATAGTTTGAAGCACAGTATTAGAATTTGGCAAAAAAAAAGAAGAGACGGCATAATTAAGTTTCCAGTGTTTCGAAATATCCTTTGTGTCGTGATCCCTCCTATGATGCCTTAAAATGCAGCCTACGGAAGGGAGTACACTGGTGTTTGGAACAGAGCTTGTGATTCCAAACACAGGATGTTATACAAGATTAATAAAATAGAGATGTTTGTTGACCTTCAAAATATTTAGGAATTATGTAATGTTTGTCATGGCGATTCTACCATGTGCTTGTGCCCCTCCTGTGGAGAATGTGGGGTATGTGTGTTCTGTTTTAAAGGGTTAGTTCAAGCTGTCATATACAACCTAGATGTATATGACTTTCTTCTTTCAGCCAAGCACGATCGGAGTTATAAAAAAATATATCCTGGCTCTTCCAAGCTTTACAATGGGAGTGATAGGGACCTAAATGTATTTTGAAGCCCAAAAAAGCGCATCCGTCATAAAAGTAATCCATACGCCTCCAGGGGATTAATAAAGGCCTTCTGCAGCGAAGCAATGAGTTTTTGTAAGAAAAATATCCCTATTTATAACTTTATAAACTATAATACGCGTACGGTGTAGGATGTAGGTCTAGTGTAAACTTAGGTGAGAGTAGGTTTGCGGTTCAAACTAATTGGGCAACAAACTCGAAATCCTCCATCATTTCTCTTTTAAAATGATATTTTTAGACTTCTAATTCATGACCGGTGTTTTGCTCTATGCGCTTCCGCATTCATCAATGTGTCATGCGTCAGGTTATTTCACTCTTCCACCAGAACTATACTTGTGTATGGCCATTACCAGAAGCAAGTGATTATAGTTTATAAAGTTATAAATATGGATATTTTTCTTACAAAAATGCATCACTTCGCTTCAAAAGGCTTTTATTAACCACCTGGAACCGTATGGATTAGTATTATGATGGATGGATGTGCTTTTTTGAGCTTCAAAAACTCCATTCACTCCCATTATAAAGCTTGGAAGAGCCGGGACATTTTTTTATATAATATTATGTTTGGCTGAAAGAAGAAGGTCATATACACCGATGGCTGGAGGGTGAGTAAATTATTAGATAATTTTCATTTTTGGTGAAAACTAACCCTTTAAGGCAGTGTAAAAAGCAACCACCTCTTCTGCATATGTGTACTTCATCCACGCTTTGACTTTAAGGGGAAAGCACCTGCTGGACGATTTGTGCTTTGTCTCCACAGCAACTCAGAGTTCACCGCTTTCTGGTTTCATTTATCAGGCCCAGGCAGGATGAAACAACCATAATCACCGATCTTGGCCGTTAGAAATATCAAGGACATTTCTGGATGTGTCCTTTTATGGGAAAAATGTGCTCGCCTAGCTGCAGATGTATCTTTTATGCGCAATGATCAGATTTTTCATTAAGTGGTAAGCGATCACAAGACAAATGGAATTTGCTCCGACCCACTCCCTTTGTTTGTTATTTGCACGTCTCTCTGGTCTAGCTGCTGTGGGGTTTATTGTCCAGATGGATGCACTGAAGCCAAGGGAGCCAGCAACATGCTTCACAGATTTCAACACTTGCGTTCACCCATAAAAGTAGAACGGCTCATTTAGAGAGGTGACCGTAGGGGGTGTAGGGTAGAGCTCTGATGCTTCCCCTGTTGACTACAGCCCTAGGTCTCGCGGATCTCAGGATAATTTATATTCAACAGCACACGTGCACTGTATATCTAGGGTTTACCATTGCTATGGTTTCCAGAGGACTCTAATGTTTCAGAGGGGCCTCAAAACTATTCTGACAGATTGAAGCGTTCAAACTATTGACTTTTTGAAAGGAATGACTGATTTCAATAGGACATGTAGGAATATTGCTATTCGAATAATAATAATAATGTTGCAGTTTTTATTTTGTTATGCAGCTTGCAATTGCTTAAAGCTGTTTGAAGTTGTCTGTTCATATTGTGAATATTTCATTTGATGCATTTTATAGCTGAAACGTGATGATAACCCAGGGAAAGTGAGAAAAGAAAACAGCCTTTTGACTTTAATAATAAGAAGAATAAGAACTTGACAAACTGCCTCAGAGAACCCAGAAAAATGGTCTCAATTCACTCATCTGGTGGGATTAAGACTGATTTCTCCAAGGGTTTGGTGACGATAGGAAGTTTCAAGTCAGAGCGTCATCAGAGAAAGTGAAATTCCTGGTTTAGGTACTTGGGTTCAGTCTTTCCGAAGATGTTTTGTTATGAGCTTTCTAGTTGGGTTATACCTGTCAGTCAGGGGCTGAACTGAGCTTTAGAGTCACTCCGGATCTAGTGGGATTTACAAACTGTAACTTTAGCCACTGCCTGGAAATGTAGTTCACAGATCATAAGGCAGGTGACCCTTAGACTACTTGAGTTTACATAATATATTGACTTAACTATTATCGTGTGTTAAAATCGGAAAACAATTGCATGCCATTATGTCATAAAATGTTATTTTATTTTATTTCTACATAAACATTTATATTTAATTTGTTGGCAGCTAGAAAAGTATTATTGTGCAATTATAATAATCTCTCTCCCTCCTTCTCCATCTGTCTCCATCTCTTACATGCTCTCTGTCAGAAATCTCAGATGGTCTTAGATTGATAATGTGCTTTGCATATGTTTGAAGAAAAAATATTGAAAACACATAGTTAGGATGCATGTGAGGAAGACATGATGATTTCCATCACATTTATTTTCCATCTGGCTTGATGCTTTGACAAATTTTTTTTAAAGAAATATGTGGCTTATGTCTGTTTTATTAACTGGGGGAAAAAAAAGTTTAGTTACCCTTAAGTTTAGTTTAGTGAAGAAAAATACCAAATTCAACCAAATTAAAAAAAATAATAGTACGTTTTCTGTCCAAGTCTTTCGGAATGACCATGGCTGATTGAGTGGAAAACCAACATGCCAACTTGCATGTTTTTCCTTCATGATTCTCTTCTAAACGTTTTTGTTTTTTATTAATGGATATGCATCTGCTAAAATCATCCCCTTGCAGGTCTCCTCCATCTGAGATTAAAATGGGATATTTGCCCATCTTCATTCCATCTTCAAATACAAGCTCAATCAAGAGGAAAAATTAAAGTAAATCTCGATATCTCTATGCTTCAGAACTCAGGGGTCTTCCACATCTTTGAGATTCTTAATATCATCAAACTCTGGAGAGTCAAACTTTGGCCAAGTCAATGCATATTACATATTCATCAACATTTTCTCTGCTGAGCCCTGCTGAATTATATATTCTCTATACTCTTACAGGGATTTGGATTTGGGTTTTTAAATCAAAGTTTACCTCTGTTTGGTATTTCAAGTGAGGGAGTTTGCATGGACATTCCCAGAGGCTGTATGTCATCTGATAAGGCTGGAAAGCTGAATTGATCACTGCATTCAAATCCCTGTAAGCTTCAGAGATCCAAAAGATAGCTGCTAACCCCCTCTTGGGCTATGCACCAGGCCACACGGATAGGAAACAATTTTCACCGCATTTTTACTGATTGCTTTTTTTTTCTTCTTTCTTTTTTAAAGGATTCAAAAGAGACTGATTAATCAGAGCACTCAAAATACCAAAAATCAAAACAGTTCTCATCTGTAACACGATCACATGTAACTCACACAATGACATGTTTTTCAAGAAACAGAAGACAAGGGTGTCGGGCACTTTGAAAAACCCTCAGATTGCGAGCTTCGGACGGGGCCTACGCCAAAGAACTTTATAACTCAATATTTGCTTGCTGGTCTGTTAATAAATGTATGCTTTGCTACGTTATTTTGCCCGAGACTTTCTGGTAGAACTACAATAACCATCATGTTCACACAACGCCTCTGCACCTCACTCCCGATTTCTCTCAACATGGGGACAGGAGAGCTGCCAGTCAATAAATGGGAAAGCAAAGGAACTTGCGTTACTTATTTGAAAAAGCTCAGATATTCTGTTGTTAATTAAAAAGTAATGTGTTACTTTACTCATTCCTTGAAAAAGTAATCTGATTACATAACTCTACTTGTTATGCCTATCCCCCCATCAATTGTATTTGTGTGCTATATTAAAAATCATGTAGATGTAGATTTTGTTTTACCGGTCCCTCATCCCAGAAGCAGATGTTCAATATTTAACGATAAAAAGCAATTATAAAATATGAATTGTTAAATAAAGCTTTTCAAAATGTATAGTGTACAAATTATTTCTCTTTTTTTTTTTTTACATTATGGCTTCATCATCGTTGTGGTGTCCTTTACAACAAACTATTTTTTATGATATTTCATTAATGTAAATTATTATTATCTAATATTTTTTTTCAAATATTAGTGTACTAGTTTACCAGATAACAGTGAAGAAGATGCTTTAGACTATGATGAAACCCAAAGTAAATGTTATTTGTGGGCAATATTTTTATTGTATCCTTTCCAGTCAAGCTTTTGTCAAGATTTGTCCAATTTTGCAGGAAGTGGTGTTTAGTGTTTAGGATACATGAAGTCCTACAGCTATGCTTTAGCGGAAATTAGCATGTTTATCTACTGTTGGACAAATTAAATAAATAGTGAGAGGATGAAAAGTGTTTTAAGAGTGTTATAAGTCCAGAGGAAAAAAACGAATTAGTGAAAACCCTTTTGCAGATATTATTGAAATACTTTAATACATTTATTGACCAGAATGTGCACCAAGACAAGTAAGTATCTGCTCTTTCAGTAAGAATAAAATGAATCAGCTTGGCAATGATGAGGTGATATCTTAAAAGTAGTTCCCAGGTTTCTGCATTTCTTCTTAAGCTGCTTTTGGGATGTTGAAGTTGTGGCATTTTTACAGAGACACAGTGAAACCACCATTAGAGCTGTCAGCCCCTGTGTTGAGTGGTGAGGTAATGCTACAGAGACATATGAAAGCTCATGGCAAAAAAGTAACGTTGTGTGCAAATCGAAACCGTTCTGTCATGATCAGAACCTGCTGTGGTGCACATCTGGGTGATGAGAGGTGGGCTTGGCCTGCATGGGTTTTCAATGGTTGGTACCATATTTTATATCCAACAGTGTGATTGCTCTTTGTCAGCAAATGGATAGACATTATACAGGCAATCATTTCCCCAACATTTTTCAAATCTAATGCATGCTTGGATGCAGGCAGCGTTTTTTTTTTCTCAGCCGTTTTGATTTGAAGGCCCCCTACGGTCCAACACAATAGCGAAGGCCCCCCTTCTGTAGGTTAGATAAATAGTTCTGGTGTTTCTTCTGTAATGTTTGTTTTTTATTAACAGAAAATTGCTCTGTCATATTTTCCTGTCTTAGGCAGAAAGAGTAAGACTGATTTCATTTGTTGTTGCTCAAGACATGCCATTCCAGAATATGTCATACAAAGTTCCATACATAATGAAGACTATATGAGACTTTCCATAAACATCAGACTGTGCTTATGTTAACTGCCTAAGCTGTAGAATTATTATATGTAATCAGTTCAACTTTCTGTATATGGTAGCCATGACATCATATGTTGATGTCACACATGCGTATGGTGGCCTTTACCTGGCCTTTCTCCTTCCTCTCTGATGCAAGAGTGTTCAGCGCAGTACACTCACGCCATTTGGCATGTGTTTATTGGCAGAGCTGGGTTATGTTCAAGGTGTCTGTTTGACTTGGATGGATTGTAATCTTTTAAACAAACAAACTGCAATCCAGAGCCAAGGCTCGACACCCAGCTGGCAAGGCCTGTGGTTAGCACTGATATGAATGTTACCTCACTTCCCACACAAACACATTGCGCAGAGTCTGTTTGCCTCAGCTTGGTGTGTTTCTACAAGAGACTTCCACTTTTTTTGCCATATTGGTGACAACTGAGGCACAAAATGTCAACCAGTGCATATTTGTTTTGAGTTAGGATTTTAAATGTTTATTAACTATCCGGTTTCTTTTCCCGCTGCATATCTTTGGCCTAGATCGGATGCTGCCACTTGGTTGGGACGGTCAAGGCTCATCGAACGCTGCTGACCCGTGATGTTACCATCTACCCCTGGACACATCCGTTCTTCCCCCTTCACTCGAATTTCCCACTGAGCCATCCTTCATGGATCATTGATAGGTGGCCCTTTTCCACTCTTAGACCCAGGATCCGTTCTTTGAATCCAGTGAGCAGTGGACACTTAAAAGCCTTTTCTTGGGAGGGGGGTGATGGAGGACATGCTGAGTGGCTCCAGTCTCTTTTTTCTGCCCTGACCCTGGCCTTTCCCTCAGACAACCCTCACCACCACCAGATCCCGTTCTCTTTCCTCTATAACACTGCAGGACTATGCCAAGTGCTGCTCTGCTTTGGATTTGTTTGAAGCTGTTAGTTTGAATGACCTGATAAGGGAGGGGCTGAACATCCATATCCAAATGTGTCCGTCATAACCCACATGTGTTTGACTTTGGAAATTAGTTTCTTGTCTGGAGTGCCTTGAATCAAGGATTTAGGGAGACTTTGCTTTGAGTAAAAGTAATTAATAATCCCTGGTAATGCATCCAATAGCATGGATTGCATCCATGTCCTTTTATTTTGATATGCTTTATATTATGGCATTGTTTCCTTTCTTTTGTTTCCTTTTGCCATTTGTTTTATTGTTTCCAGGTGTGTTTTGTTCATTAATCTCATTATTGTGACTTATTAGATCATGTTCTTGTGCATTTAACTTACCCTGTTTGTTTTATCTTTGTTTGGACTTTTCCTATACAGATGCACTACTGAAAATGCATCAATTTTACATTTGTATGAAAATAAGTTGTATTTTTTATAGCATTCAAAAGTTTTTTACTTTTATTTAGCAAGGATGCTTTAAATTGAGCAAAAGTGACAAAAATTGGTTTTGATTAAATGATGTTCTTTTAAACTTTATATTCATCAAATAATCCTGAAGAATAATCAGGGTTTACACAAAAAAAAAGCAGCACAAACATTTTCAACATTGATAATAATGAGAAATGTTTGTTGAGCACAAATTCAGCATATTAGAATGATTTCTGAAGGATCATGTGTCACTGAAAACTGGAGTAATGATGCTGAAAATTCAGCTTTGCCATCACAGAAATAAATGACATTTTAAAATATATTAAAACAGAAACTAGTTATTTTAAATTGTAATAATATTTCACAGTATTACTGTTTTTACTGTATTTTGATTAAATAAATACAGCCTTAGTGAGCATAATCTTACTGACCCCAAACTTTTGAACGGTAGTTTATATATAATCTTAAATATTTCATTTTCATATCCAGTAATCAGACATTTTAATTATACTTCATAACATTTCTTTTTGAGCGTTTTGAAAAATGTAAAACACTTCACTTCTTTACTTTCATTTTCAGATCTAAATTTTGAATCTTTCCTCAAACTTTTGGGGGACACAGTATGTTGTTGTTCCTTGTTTCTTGGATTTGGGCAAACTGTCCTGACAAACTCTGCTTCTTTTATATAATATTTTGCTCAGTAAATATACCCACCCTAGGAAAAACTTGGACATTGATGATGACAGTTATTATGCAAGTCTAAAAGGAAACTTAATATTCAAACAATTATTTGTGAGACTTTGGCCTTTACTTTTTTCTCTCTTTTTTTATTGAGCCAAAACTTACAACATAATCCCAGCTAACAGAGCAATCATCACAGAAAGATGATGTATTTCGGCTTTTGGCATAAAATGTAAATCAGCTGATCAGATGGAGGATTTTTTGGCCTTCATTTGTAAGAAGATTACTTCATTAATGACTAGTGTAGCCAGTCTATCTACTCATACTTTGTCAGCATGACAGAAGTGCTTGATTTAGGTACTCAAGCACTTCTTGAATTTCACGGGATAGTACACAGCAGCTCCATAACATTTCATTTCAAAAGCAGTGTCTTAATAATTCAAAATAATTTTGCATGCATGCAGTCTGACCAGGAAGAAGTGACATTCTGGAGCAGTTCAGTGAGATTTACTTAATCACCATCATGTGTTGCTAGTCCACCTAGGTCCACCTGTGTGCTTTGAGACAATAGAAGGTAGACGTCATCTTAGGTTAAGCAATGACTTATTCAACAATGTATGTCTTTAATACATTATAGTCAAGTGGATAACAGGGTTAAATGACACTTAGAGTTTATAGCCTCATCATTATCCTAACCCTCATACTGTGCCTGCCTGATCCTTGGATCACATTCAAGACAAATTGAAAACTCATTTAAAAACTTCTTGAACTCTGTTTTTTCTTCTTCTTCTTCTTTTGTAGTCCCAAAGTGCATTGTGATATAATAATAATAATAATAATAATAATAATATATATTATCTGCTAAATGTGCCCCTTTTCGATCACATATTTTCATATAAAAAGAAATTTTATATAAAATCATATATTTTCATATAATAGTTTTTTTTTTTTTTTTTTTACTGTGGCCCTACAAGTTTGATTAAACCATCAAAACTGAGAAAAATATTTTAGATTTTTTTAATATGTTAAATATGAGGGAAGAACTAAACACTAAACTTGGTGAAAGTAATTATCTGACAAAATGATTTGGGGAAAAAATCTAACTACAGGTTTACAGCTACAGGTTTTATTTTACTATTCCAAAAAAAAAACATCACTTTTGGCCACTACTGTATATAAAACTTGGACATTGATGACAATAGTTGGGCGTCTAAAAGGAAACTAAAGATTGAAACAATTATTTGTGAGAATTTGATGTTCACTTTTTTTTATAAGCCAAAACTTACAACACAATCCCAGTTAACAGAGCAATCTTCACAGAAAGATGATGTATTTTGGCTCGTGGCAAAAACTATTTCTATAACATAAAATGTAAATCAGGTGATCAGATATGGGATTTTTTTTTTTTTTTTTTTTT
>JAPMNS010833277.1:0-11816 GCA_029874215.1 Squalius alburnoides
TCCTCCCGAACTTTGTTTATAAAACATCATTTAAAACAATGTTAACAGTGTGGCATCTTAAAAATCACTTTAAAAAGTGAGACTCAGTCAAAGTCAAGTCAAATCTGGCACATTTGCACTGACAAAAAAAATATTAAACAGACGAACAAAAAACACAACAAAATGCATAACAAAACAAAACAAAAACAGTGCAGATGATGTTATTGAAAAGAAAAAAAAAAACAATAAAACAACTTATTGCAATAACTATTGTAATCTGCCATAATAATGTTTTTGAATTATCTTAATTTTTCAGTGAATATTTGTAAACTGAATGCAATCAGTTAGATAAATTAATAGCCAACTCACGTGATACATTTGATTCAAATTCTTAATCAATTGACAACGCAAGTACTTTCATCACAGTCAGTGATGGTTTCAGAGAGCTAGCCCTTTTCTAAACTGCCATATGAATTCATAACTAATCCCTGTAGGGAAAAGCAAACCTGCTGGACAAAGTGTGCCAGGATTTTAACAAGCCATTACTGGAAGGACTTTAGGAGTGTCTCAAAGCAAACATATCTCTCAGAGACAAGACTGAATTTACGCTAGACCTCTCCCAGCACTTCCACTTATAATTTCTGTGCAGAGAAAAGATAAACCATGCATGAAGCTTTTTACTTATTCATTACGCTGTTTCAGCTGTTAAAGGACATGGACCATCTACACACAGGGCATCCTGACATAACTGAACACATCCGTGAATGAACTCTGCTGCGCCTTTATGGATACATTGTATTCCATCATATAAGCAATACGCCCCGGGTGAGAAGGAACTAAGATGGGAGCTCCTACACAAAGCTAATGTCTTCCCAAGAACAGATGTAATGGAACGGAAACATGGGAAACCAAGGTGTATGTTTTAAGGGTTTGTCAAAGGAAGCCATATTTGTTACACACACACACACGCACGCACGCACACACACACACACACGCACACACAAACACACACACACACACACACACACACATTTATATAGTGTGGTTCAAAAGTCTGAGACCAACCGTGAAACAGCTTCTTTTATATTTTCTAATTTATTACAAATTACATTAGCGTAATTATTTTATTTACTTTTTTGAAAATTTTGCTGTTTATTTCCAGATTCGTCTAAAAAAAAATCAAAGATGTGATCTCAGATTTGTGGACCCCACTGTAAGGTTCATCGACGCAGAGGCTTTCTCTGAGCTTCGCCGAACCACAGATATGGTTCTCTGCGTGACTACAGATGGCCCTTCTCAGAGAAAAGAGGCACAACAACAGAGTGTGGCTTGTCACGCTCAGCAGCCTCAAAAAAGACCTGACATCAGGATTATCGTCTCAACGGAGAAGAAGTCCTGATGGCTTTGTGTCCAGGTCTGTGGGGGCAGCCCCCTTCGGGACGGGGCATGTAAAAACACATCAACCAGCTCTTTCCTGGCACCCTCGCGTAACATCCCACTACCTCTGGTGATTCAGGGGGCAGCAGTTTAAAGCGAAATGTTTAACACCCCCCCTCCCCGCAAATCCAACATCATTATTGGTTCGTCACAATCGATCTCAAGGACACATACTTTATAACAGAAATTCTACCACAACACAGGAAGATCATGAGGTTTGCTTTCAGGGGCGAAGCTTACCAATATCGGCTTCTTCTGTTCGGCCTAGCCTCATCACCCTGCACTTACACAAAATGCATGGATGCAGCTCTTGCTCCTCTGTGACTCCAGGGCATCTGAATTTTGAACTACGACTGGCTGACACTGGCCCAGTCTCAAGAGCTTGCACTTCGGCATCGACCCCTCCTGGGTCTGGATGCAATGGCACATACATGGCCCAGAATGCTCGTCAACAAGGGTCTTGCCTCTTACTGGTAGCGTCGTTTTGGTCAAACAAAGTTTGGTTCTCTGAGATAATATCCCTCCTTGACGGCTTGCACTGGGTGATTCGGAACAGCCATTCTACTTAGACAGACTTTGCCTCCAGGAAAAGGTATTTTGCATCCTCACCCTGACTATCTGCCTAAGGTTCCATTCTCTACCGCACATCCGGTCACTCTTGAAGCATTCAATCCTCAGCCGTTTACAACGCAGGAGTAGGAAAAACTTCACAGACTGTTTCCAGTCCGTGCTCTTAAGACCTATGTCCACCTCACTAGCCAGTGGCGTAAATCAGAGCAACTCTTCATTTTTTATGGGGGTCAAAACAGGAGGGCGGCCTCCACCGAGCAAACAGTGTCACTGGGTGAGGGATGCGATTGCTCTAGCCCAGTGTTTCCCAACCCTGCTCCTGGAGGCACACCAAGAGTGCATATTTTGGATGTCTCCCTAATCTGACCCATATATTTCTGGTCTTGGAGTCTCAACTAATGAGCTGATGAGTTGATTCAGGTGTGATTGATTAGGAAGAGTTGGAAAATGTATAGTGTTGGTGTGCCTCTAGGAACAGGGTTGGGAAACACTGCTCTAGCCTATGAGGAGCGCGGTCATGCTTCGCCTCTAGGTGTTAGGTCTCATTCACCAGGGGGGAACGCTTCTTCCCAAGCTCTGGCAAAGGGGTCCCCACTTGCAGCAAGTATGTGATGCGGCAGACTGGTCCTCTCCGCATACATTCATAAGATTCTATAGTTTGGATGCTCATGCTACACCAGGCTCACAAGTCCTTGATTCAACATCCCAAGTTCATGTCCGAGACCTTTCACGTGCTTGTGAGCACACACTACACAACCGTGAGGGGTCCACACATCTCCAGTGCGGTGGGCATGGGTATTCTCATTTCCATAGCGCTGAGCAGCGCAGCACAGAGAGAAGCTTTTGAAAAGGAAAATCTCGGGTTACTTGACTGTAACCCTGTTCCCTGAAAAAGCGGGAACAAGAAACTGCGCTGAAAGTGCTCCTTTTGCACATCTATTTATAGCCTCTGACGAGCACACATTCCAATGACGTCATAGTCAGGGGTTCAAGGCCGAGTTCATTGCCGTGTTTGCACACATGCTTCACAGCCAGTCACACACAAAGTTGTTTCCACAGCGCTGAGCAGCGCAGCATCTCGTTCCTGCTTTTTCAGGGAACAGGGTTACAGTCATGTAGCCCAAGACGTTTCCCCTCAAAATGGAATTTCAATGCTGCATCATGCCGTCACACATTTTCAATATCTCAACGCTAACATGTTTACAAACATAACTCCTGAGTTATTTCACACATAGGATTGAAGTAGACACATGCTCAACAAACATATGGCTTCTGAAGACAAATAAGCTATTAATGCACATTTAACAAAATATCAAACAAGCTGGCATTTATTTGAAGAATGGTAGCCCAAGTACGTTTCAAGTTTTACAATTTAAAGTTTTATATTTATTAATATTTACTAGTAATAATTTTTTTTATTCGTTTTCATATTTAAATATTTTATATTTATATTTTAAACAAAAATACTGTTAAAAACTAAACCGAAGGGATTTTGACGTGCCACAAATGCTGTCCGCAGCCATTAAGCTGGACTCTGTCTGTACTACCACAAGGCCTCACTATTGTTGAGTGCTAATGATGAATAACTCACTTGCATGGTCCATGTTGTCTCCTTGATCAATGTTATCTGCAGTTTTTCAGAGATGTGCATTACGCACCCCACACTCGTCTACTCTCATTGTGTCTCACTTGAGATAATGTCACTGGAAGGGCATGAGGAGCACTTTCATCCCTCTCCACTCTACAGCCGCTCTCAGCTTTTCATCAAGCACACAAGCGGACATGGAGAAGCATGTTGAAAGGTTATCGCTGGCCCTCAAAGATCAGTATCAAAGACAACACCTTAAGCAGACAACCTGACCGAGAACAAAAAAGTGACAAGGAACCATACTTGAAAAAAGACAAGATGTGGCTAAGTAAAGCACAGCTGCTGCAAGAAAAAGCAAGTAACTAAACAACAACAACAAAAAAGCCTATTGTTCCATAAGTTATCAGAAGTATTTCTGAGGACTGCTGTGAAGGCAGTAAACAATACCCTCAAACCCTAACTAAACTGTGCGATTTCTCTGAACCTTGAAACGAAATGTCTCTCAGGAGATGTGCAGACGAAAGAAAACAGAGCTCATTTGATTTAGAGCACAATGGTGCAGAGGAAAGACTTGAAAGACATACGTTTACCAGAGTGTGGCAGGGCTTCCCCCGGCACACTGTAAATAATCTGACATTAACAGGAGCTACAGCGAGAGCTGTCGCAGATAAACCTCTTTAGAGGCCAAAAGGACTGACACAGGAATATGAGACAACCGAGGGTGTACAGTACTTCAGAAAATATTTCATTAGTGTTTATATTGTCAATGAAATTACCAACAAAAATATTAATCAAACAAATTTTTTTTTCCACAGACAGAAAAATAGTAAACTCACATGCTATTGTTTCAAGAAAAGGACAATTTTCACATGTTGTATTTTTGATTATGTAGTCAAATAAACTGCCAATAAATACACAACACGCATTTAAGGGTTGAGCAACAAGCTCATTGGCTACTGATATAGTAGGAGAACCAATCAGCTGTGCCCTATAGAAATGATGTGATTGCAAGCAGATTGAGTTAAGGACCTATAGCCTGCGCCACATTGAGTTTCATGACAGAATTTTGTTTTTGCATCCAAACTAGCGGACAATAGTAGTCTGTTTATTCTAAGCGCATATTCCATTTTTGTGCTCGAGCTCTTTAAATACTGGTGGATTATGACTGGCTGTAAATGCTTTTAATCGCTCATCATTTAAAAAAAAAAAAATTAAAAAAATAGTGAGTCCAGTGATATAATTTCTTTGTGCAGTTATTGTTATAGTTTTGGTGTGAACTCTGTTTATTTATATATATATATATATATATATATATATATATATTAATTTAGAATGATTTTTAGAACTATATCTTTATCGTTATAATTATAGTTGCTGTCCTTGGTGTAAACAGGCCTTAACACTTTGCAATAAGGTTTCATTTGTTAACATTAGTAAACTGCAATAGTTAACATGAGCTAACAATGAACAATACTTAATAAATACTTACAACAGCATTAATCAATCTTAGTTAATCTTAATCTAAGTAGGTCACTGCACTCTGAACTAACCTGAACCTGAACATTTGTATAAACTAACGTCCACCAGTAAGCTTGTGTGTGGTGGGCGTTCTGGCGCAATATGGCTGCCGTCAGATCATCCAGGTGAATGCTGCACATTGGTGGTGGTTGATGAGATTACCCCTCCTATGTAAAGAGCTTATATGCAGAGAAAAGCTCTATATACATGCAATTAATTATTATTATTATTAAGAAAGGTTAATAAATACAGTACTGTAACATACTGTCCATTACTAGTTCATGTTAGGTAATGCATTAACTAATGTTAACAAATTAGATATTTTTTTTTTTGGAAAGCATTACCACCAAAATGATGTGCAATTTCATTCAATAACATTTCATCTTTGAATTTAAAGGACATACATGTCAAAGACAAAAAACATAAAGACAAAAGACAAAGGAAAATGCTTGTTAGGTAATTCTACAGTAAGAATTATTTTAGGTAATTTGTACTTTAGTAATATTAAAACTGGATTGTGCTAAAAATAATAAAGAAAAAAAATCATACTTGTAACTCATTTAACAACAAATTAACAGTAATTACAAAACAGGCTACACTTTTGTAACATAATATACAATTTTGATTGACCACTGTATCTTCATTTCATCAGTCATTTTTACTTTTCTATCATCAAGTTTACTTTTCTACTTTTAAATACATATGTACAATTAAATGTGACTTTTTTTTCTTTTCTTTTTTACATTCACTTTTTTTAAAGGTATCATTTCTTAGTATGTTTTACACCCCTGAAGACTAAACAGTGGGATTTCATTCTGAAAACTGGGAGCATTTTCAGATTTTCACTTTTCCTTCCCAAACATCCAACAACAGCATTCTCAAGCAAATGTTCTCAAATATCAATAAAATTTTTAAAGGTGAACTATGTAAAACATTATGAATCCATCTTCCAAACCCTGTTTTTGTCTTATCCTGAATCACTATGGTATGCCTATTATAAGTAAGAAATGGAAAAATAGTAAGAAACGGTTAATCATACTAATAATATGCTATTTCACTATAATGCAAATACATGTTGCTTTTGCACATTCGCTGAATATAACTGTGAAAATGGACCAAACATGGACATTTACAGAGCTTGCAGGACAGCCCACACAACTATGCATTTGATTGATGTGATGTCAGGCTGTTATGACATCTCACATAACATTGATCAAAGGTCAGC
Organism: Squalius alburnoides; assembly: GCA_029874215.1. NCBI lineage: Eukaryota > Metazoa > Chordata > Actinopteri > Cypriniformes > Leuciscidae > Squalius > Squalius alburnoides. Next base: position 6,318 of record JAPMNS010833277.1, read on the forward strand.
TGTATGACAGCACTATTATAACCATCACAAACTGTTATTATCTCTCATGACTATTGACAACATCTGTTACAGCCGGCATAAAACAGTCTCATGACTCTGAGGATTCAAGTACATGTAAAATCCAAACGCTTGACAGCTATAACATGATGATTAATTCTTCAAATAAGTTGTCACAGATGGTTTGTACTCCACAATGTTTTACTATTTATGCACTTTTTTAAGGATCAATGGAGCTGCCGTTAGTTTACTTACAAATTACTGACCACATCCTTAATTTTCTCAAATGTCATCAAGCGTTATAAACATTTCCGGCTGGGCCAATTCAATACCTGTTCTTGTATGAGCACAAATCAGTTTTAGTGTCCTGACTGCAAGCTGTCATGGATAAAATAAAGGAGTCGAGTCAGCTCAAGGTAACATACCATAAATCTTTGACAGCTATAATAGAAACATAGACTGTTGTGGAAACACATACTGTACATTGTACGGGAGGAAAAAAAGAAAGCTTTCCTGCTATAAAATTAAGTTTGCCCTTCTGGTTCCTGACATGCTCAGACATGCTCCAAGTTCCCTGCATTTAACGGTTTACACGCACTGTGGATTCCAATATGTTCGCTAAAGTAAAAGGGAGGAGGATAGAGGCAGCCAAGCATTTTATAAGCTGAGCAAATGGCTTTGCCACATTTAGAGCGCTTGAGGAGTTAGTAGGAGCACTATGAAGCGGCCAGTAGTACTTAAGCCTACCAATGTCTATGTTTTTGTATATTTCAGCTGAGTCACTGGCTAAATCAATGTAGCTTGACAGGTGATGCACTTGTGCCAAACCTTGTAAGAATGGTCTTCGGACACTCTGTGGATAATCGAGGCGCTTGTATTTTTTTAAGCCAAGCGAGAATCTCTTCACCTCGTGCGAGCTGATTTTCGAGGGAGATTGGTTCTGTGTGACAAATTTAGAATTGAATTTGAAATGTCCATGTCTCAAGCACTGATATCTTTAAGCATAAATCAAGCTATAAATATGGTGCATGCTTCCCGTGTCAGTGCTAACGCATTCATTTGTGTAGCTAGTGCCAATCTGAAACCTGAATGACTGACGCGGTGACAGAATACACTTTATTAAACGCTTAAATCTCTGGCTGCCGGTATTTGACTCTAGACGATCATTCAACAGTTCAATCAATCACAAACATCTGCTCTTTCCACGTGTCACATGTGATAAAGAGATTAAGAGGCTGAGAGAGCTAGAGACAATATTTACACATGCAGGCTTGCTGGAAGTGCTGCAACATAATTACGAAAATTACAGAATCTCACATAAAAAAGACATTTTTATGGGCCACATTGAAAGGTATTGAGAGCTTCTAATGTGTGCTTCAGTTATGCCTTATGCTTCACATTATTTAATGAGCACCATGTGCATATAATCACCGTAATTGGTAACATCTTCTGACAGGATTTTAACTGTATTAACATTCATTATACATATTCAGCGTATGCAAAATTACCAGTCAAGGCAAGTTAATGTTATTTGCATGGTGTGCAATTCAACATGCAAAAAGCTTGAACAGATAGCAAGGTAAAATGGAACAAAATTGCAAGAAAAAAAAAAAAATAACAGGAGACAGAATTTGAAATTCATATCCAATTGACCCTTCGCAGGGAGTTTGATTGACAGGCGATCTGACCAATCATAATCTGTCATCCGCCGAATCCGCCATTTTTGTCTGACCAAGCAGTCAGGAGAGTTAGTAGATTAACGTTGGAGGATTCGAACTTGAGAAAACGGAGTGTACTAACTCCTTCCGTGGTTAAAACAACATTCCTTCTTATGTTAATTCATGTTTACTTGATGCTATAAATTAACTAGAGGGAAGAGATGATCGGTTCACGAGATGCTTTAACTGAGGCTCTACAGCGATCTGTCAAACACATTAAAAAAAACACAAAACGGTATTTATTGTTTAAATTTCTTTTAAAAAATGACCAAATTTGAAAGGTGAGACTTTGTTTCATATCAAAAGTAACCTGGTCTGTCCTGTCTGTCAGCTCGTTGTCAGTGTCCTCTTTGCTCCGCGATGTATTTTTGAGAACATGGTGTGGCGTGAGAGCACCGTGGCTTGTCGGACATAGCAACAGTAATTAAAGGGGGCGGGTCTTTGCGAACGGTCAATTGTTACATTTTATTGGTGTAGGAGAGACCAGGGTTAGTTGTCACAGGGAAATTTCTCAGGGTTTAAGGTGAGGTTTTTCTTTTTTTTATTTGTACATTTTATCTGAATTTTACTCTCAAAACTAAAGGCTAGGTTCAGACTGCCAGCAACAATTTTTTTTTTTTTTGCATATCCAGATTATGTACAGATGGGTTTTTGAAAGTCTGGACAGCAAAACACACATGAAATCTGATTCAAAACATATTTGGAGGTGGTTTTAAATGCAATTCCAATCAGATTTTTACAAATGTGTCCCAGTCTGGATTCTCTGGCTTCTCTAATCGGATTTGTGTTTTGCGACACACTTAATGCTACAGCAAAAAACACAATTACACATATTAAAGCACATATAAAACACACAAAAAGCACATATTAATGCCTTATTCTACATGACTATATTATGCATCTCTTTAAATTCCCACCCAATACATAAAACTTAACGACTACCTTATCAACTTAAAATAAGCATCAATGTGGAGCTTACTGAGGCAAACGTCGTAGTTCATAATGAGAATTGGACCCTCAACTGAAGTGTGACCAAGATCTGATTTGAGAAAAAAATCGGACTTGCATGCAGTCTGAAAATAGACTAAATGATTGGACAAGTCCAGCATACGTCACCAGAGAGAGGTCTAAAGTTTCACCAACATTTTGAGGGGGAAAATTATACATTGCATGGATGATTCATTTACAATTGACTTTTGAATATAAACCTGAGGAATATTCACTGAAGCATAACAGGTATCCCCAGTCTCCTATTAATATGTGTTACCTTCTTATCTAAAGAGTCATTCATTCCAACATGTGATTTGCCATCTGTCACCGATCTTAATTAACACTGGAAAGAGTTTGAAAATCAAACTAAGAGAAAGTGTGAGCTCCAAAGTGTTTGATGTCACAATGAACATCAATGCTGTATCCCATGAGCTTTTATCTTGGAAACTAGGCTGACCTACGCTTCAGACACCATATTTTATAATCATAACAGTAATGTTTTTGCTGTGATTACACTAAGCCAATCTAATTGTTAACAGGTCATTCTCTGTTAGCAACAACAATCCTTGGTGATTATGAAAAACAATAAAAAATAAAAAAATACAGGAAAAAATAATCATAAAGCTGCATTGCAAACAGCCCAAGTTTCCTTTCAGCAGTCTCTGGCAACCACCACCTCCGAAATTACAGCCTGTGCCACTGTAGTCATGGGATTTAAGCCTGGATGCTGGCAAAAGGGTGAGTGTAAGGATTTTTCCTGATTAGCACATAAAGACACTGGGCACAAGCTGTGGTGGAAATGAGAGTGAACGCCTAAAAATGTCTACAGAAAGGAGTGAATCAAATTCAGCAAATCTTCTCGTGATGCTATGAGGAAACATATGACATGCCCCATTGTTAGAGACTTAATTAATTGTCTTTGAACTCTTGACTTGTCTGGCTTCCACACAGGAACTCGGAACAAAACATAAAGAGATTAAATAAAAAGTATCCAATATGGAATATTGCGCACAACGCCTCTGGAATCTGTAATGAACTCCATCCAATTTAATTTTGAACTGTTATCAGAGCGATTTGAGCCTTCCATTGCTTTTGTCTGATTATTGATTGTCGAAGAAAGGTAAAATAAACAGCAGCTAATTAGTATTCCCGGGCACTCGAAACTGTGCTTTTATTAATCTGACCGAACACAGAGAGAAAATCTTCACCTTGCGTGCTGAATAAAGAACTGTCTTGTGTCTCTGGCCAGACAGCTTTTATATTTCTCATATTCAGAATGATTATGGTAAATGGAGACGGGCACAAGCGGAGATTGGATAACACTGACCTTTTGCGGTTTGGTGAAAAACTGACAGAATATTCTAAGCCAGTCATCTATTAGGACGGAGAAAACGGCAGTGTCGGGTGACACATCTGTAACCGAATTCTCATAGGAGAATCGGAGAGTCTTATGTGTTGTGGATGAAACAGAATGGAGGGGAAGGGACTGGCGCAGAGACGCTGTTATCGGGTGGAAAGGGTTTGAGATGAGCTTGTGAATAGGCTGCCATCAGCCCTCCTCGTGGCAGTGATGGCACTACGAGCACAGTGGGGATCAGGACAGCTTGCTCACTGTTTACTCAAGCTAATAACTGCTTTCTACATACTCACAAACCTTGATTACCGCACTCACAGCGGGCGGCCTGCGGAGCGCACTCTTTATGGAGCGCCACATTAATTCACTATTATGACACCCGCACAACACTGACACATTAGTGCTGACATTCCAAATCTCGTCTAGAGTGAGGTAATGGTGATTGGTTTGGCAGAAATTAGCAGGTTTTGGTTGGCGTTTGGGTGCGGTTCCTTTGAAAATGTCCCTGTGATAAAAAAGATGGTTCCAGTTTGAACTTTTGAATTGATGGGCTGTTTTCAAATCTGTTGTATAATGGAAATGAACACACACCTGTGGCCACACATTCTATATGAATGCAGCGAGTTGATAGATCGCATACAACTGTAAACAGCCTACTATTAGACTGGGGGTGCGTCTCAATCAGCTCCTTAGTTCAGTAGTCAGGGTGTCGGCTATTTTGAGGGCTGCCTCAAATGCAAAATCATTCGAGTGCACTGAAACGTTCACTCCCTAAAAATTCCCACAATGCACCGTGAAAACCAAGCAGCATCAATGCTGCTCACTAGCTTCCCTTAATGGAAGTTCTGAAACACAGAATAAATCAAGTGAGCAAACCACACATGGAGATGTTTTTGATGTTTTTATTTATCCAAACCATTATTTAATTATATTTCAGCATAAACATACATCGCTAGACAGGTAATGAACATAATCTAGCTAACATTTATAATTGATTTACAGCTGAATTGTTGCACGTATATGTAACAAGCACAGCATTTATCATGATGTACTTTAAATAACATAAAAAAATAATGTCAGAAAGATCAGCTCTGCTGTTGTTCATAAACACCAGTAGTGATGTTGTACAATGAGGATGTCGCCAGAAATAGAGTCATCACTGTCCTTACTATCCTTACCAGTGCCCAAATTTGTGTGCGCGATATACTGATTCACCACCTAGGGAGCTGATTGAGGCACCATCTATAGAGACTATAGAGATTATTGTAAAGGATAAATCCCCATTCATGCTGCTTAAGAAAAATATTCAGTGTGATATTGTAAAAACATTTACTTTGTTAGAAAAATATATACTGTCTAAGTTTAAAAGGTATCTGTGATAAACACTTAGCAATATACACTATACCCTAAACTAAACTAAAAGTTTTTTTTTTTTTTTTT
>JAPMNS010833278.1:0-18753 GCA_029874215.1 Squalius alburnoides
TTTATTTTTTACAGCCATCTTTGATCATATTTACCAAGGGGGCAAATAATTCTGACCAGCACTGTGCATATGTAATTTATCTAACATATCTAATTATAATATTTTCACACTTTTTACATAATTTGGCAGTTTGACTGGAAATTATGCACAATACAATTTTTTTTATACATCACATATCCCATATTTCATATCAATCTCTTCATTGACATGCTCTCCTTGGTAGTTCTCTATTTGTTAATTATTCATTTATTTTGTATAACTTTTTTTGGAGTAAAATTGGTGTTCGTGATGGAAACCGAGGGACGTTTATAATTTGTGAAATTGGTTATGTAATTGGTTATGATTTATTTAATCTTTTTAGATTATCATAGTTTTTTCAATGTAATAATATTTTTATGATTTTTTTATATATATATATATATATATATATATATATATTAAGGTCCCCTGGGTCTGGGACAAGGGTAAAATGGTACAATACACATTGTCAAGGCAATTTTTAATGTGCTCCTCCTTCCTTGCAGCTGCTGGCCAGCCGACAACATTGTGAGGCCTCTGCACTTCTGACAAGGAAATGGAACCGGAATCAGGTTAAACCAAGCCAGGACCAGAACCAAGAAGAACGGATTTTATGTTTCTACAACATTTCCAACTATTTTCCTTACAGCACAAGCACATATAATCAACATCAGAACTGGAATCATGAATGCATGATGGGTTTTCCTCTGGACTTTGACTGTTTTTGTGCTTACTGAAATATGACATGATAAAGAGTTCAGAAAATATATTACAGCGAGTCTGTTAATACTGTTAGTTTTACACTTTAGAATGAGTACTGGTGGCACTTTACCTCACAGTGGCCATGTTACACACAGTTCAATAGCAATGAGGCCAGAAACATGCTTTCCGCAAATGCAGACGTGCATTCTTGTTTAAATGCATCAGCAACAAACCTCAGTACTTAATGGGGCGATAGAGATCAAGTCAAATGCCTGTGCCATTAACCCAAATACAACCCCATTTCAGGAAAAGTTGGGACATTTTATCTTTAACTGACAAAAGTACAAAGAAAAGATTTCCAATGTTTTCACCAAATTTAGATTTTGATGGCTGCAACAGAAAGTTGGGTCAGCGGCATGTTTTCCACTGTGTCACATCACCTTTCCTTTTAATTACACTTTTAAATAGTTTGAGAATTAAGGATACTAATTGTTGCAAAGTGACATTTTTGCCCAATCTTACCTGATACTGTCCAGCTGCTCATTGGTCGTCGTTGTCTGATTCTCTATTTTATGATGGGCCGTACATTTTCAATAAGCGAGATCTGGACTGTAGACAGCCAGTGTAGAGTGTCTAGTGTCAGTGGTTTCTTGCCCAACAAGGACTGAGATTTCTCTGGATTCCCTGAATCTTTTTCACAATATTATGTATGGTAGATGGTGAAAGACCTGAATTCTTTGCAATCTTGCATTGAGAAATGTGATTTTTGAATTGTTTGGCAATTCTCTCATGAAATTTGGCACAAAGTGGTGAGCCATGACCCATATTTGTTCACAAAGACTGAGCCTTTGGCGGATTGTACTATTATTCCCAATCATGAAACCCTCATCTAGTACCAATTCACTTGCATATTGTGGACTGTTTAACTTTTATTTAGCCTCTGCTCCAACTTTTTTCGGAGTGTATTGCAACCATCATCTTCAAAATGTATTCATATTTAGAAAATACAATTAATTGGTTAGTGAATAGATTGGAAATCTTATTACTCAAATACACTGTAACATGGGCACTGTAATGTAGAGTGTGACTGAATCCGTTTCTATTGTTAGGTAGCACAAACGTCCAGTTTTCATCCAAGAAATTTTTGCATCGGTTATTTTATTAATAATAAATAATCTCAGTTTTTGTAATGGTCTTGCAGGTCTCTCACATTATTAATAAATGTTAGGCAACCGTTGTTGACGAACGCATGATGTGCGACTCTTAGGCCTAGCTGATTTGTCCTGATGCCTTAACTGACAACATGAAATGAATACTGATAAAATTATCCTTATTTATGGTTTGAAAAAACCTTCTTCATGTCTTCATGAACTGGAGTGGATTTGATTTAAATGTTCCTTCCTCCATTTTGCATTGCCCGTTTTCTCCTGTTTGATAAGTGAGGGGTTTGATACTTTATTTGAGCAGTATTGTTTAACAACCCATGTAAACAGCATGTTGCTAGCAGGTAGATCTTACATTTCCATTTGATTATTTTTCCAACTTTATGTTATTAATATTTACGTTTTGCTCTGCATTTGAATGGTAAGACAATTGCATGATCCCTGTAACTTTCCTTGGTGACGCTTTACATTACAATGCCAATGTTACACATACATTACATGCTACTAAAATGAATCACTGAAGTAATAACATTAACAGTGTGCAAAGCGGCTCTATAATCAAACATTTTATGTAATAACTGAAGCACTGTAATGTAAAGTGCAACTTTTTTTAGCTTTTAAAAATGTCCCGTTAAAATCGGTTTTATGTGTTCTGTTGCCTTTCTCTCTTCTGCAATGTTGTGCCTTAGAAATGCGCTCCAGATAATGTCTAGTGTCGGCCACCCTTGCATCCAAAGCTTCAAGTTACCAATGTGTATTGGTGAGAGTATTATGCATATGCACTGAGCACTCTGCTTTTACCCTTGTACTTTATTCAAACACTATGAATGTGCGAGCAAGAGATTAAAAAATGAAAAGCACACCCTTTGTAAGCTTTTCATGTCCATTTAGAGATGTAAAATTGTTAAATATCCATATTTATATTAATCTAAATCAGCTGGAAAGGATTTCATTTTCTGTTGAATGTCACCAAAATATCAAATACAACAACGACCGATTTTATTCAGCAAAAATAGCATATAATTTCTGCTTTTACAACTTCTTCTTTTGCTTTCTGTTAATATTTGAAATTTGATTAAAACACATCATCATTTAGATACAGGGGGTTTTGACTGTCGCTTGTATATCATTTGTTTTATTTTGTGACATTGTAAGAATATGAACTAAAGTAAGGCAATAATTACTGGAAAGATTAGCCAAGGATGAGTGAGATGTGTGTGACAAATAACTTCATATTCTGTATTTATTATACCCTTTTAAAAATGAGCGATATAAGACAACCTACAAGACGCTGAAATGCAATGGCTTTTATAGCAAGTGTATGTTTTTAAATAAACTATAATAAACTATTTTAAATGCACCTGCACCTTGTGTTTGTGACTAAGACTGAATAATGATGTGGTGAAGAATTATTTTGTAACAGCATATCCTATAATATGAATATAATTTTAAGGGGAAAAATTAGCAGTTTTGTCACATACTATTAGTTGTCAAAGCTCTCTCTTTAAGAACAAAAAGCAGTAAATGATTACAGTATGTGGAATGATTTTCCTATCCAACTGTATGAATTCAATGCAATAAAATAAGATAAATGTAGCATGCATGTCTCATGTGTAGGCTACAAACTTTTTTTTAGCATTGTTGGTCATCAAAGAAGATCTTAACCGATAAATAACATAAATAAGGTTAGGAAATGGCACTAGATGAGATCTAAACAGTGATCTCTTGATGTCTTTTACTGCTCAACACATGCACACAGTAGTAGCACAGTGAGTTAGCTGACCCCTTGACCTCTGTGCTTCAAGAGTTATGCCTAACAAGGGCAGATCTTCTGAAGCTTGGCCCTCTCTGAGACCGCTGTTGTCCTGTTCCTGGTCTTCGGTTAGGGTAAGAGTGGGCTGTGTGCTGTCTGGGTCAGGAACTGTCATTGTTTTGGAGCTGGCATGAGAAAGCGAACTGTGCACTTTGGATGATGACTCAATCCATGTGGCCGCACGCTCCTGTTTACGAAATTTAGCTCGTCTGTTCTGGAACCAGACCTGAATAAAATAAAATAAAATAAATTTCATACACTGTAAAAAAAAATCTGTTAAATTTACGGTAAAAAAACTGGCAGCTGTGGTTGCCAGAAATTTACCGTAAAAAATATGGTAGCAACATTTTAGATTTGACAGACTTAAGTTAAATTTACAGTAAAAAAAAAAAATTCATAATCCGATATAATGTTAATTTACCCGTTAATTTACCGATCAATTTACGTTTTTTTTCACTGTAAATTTTACAATTACTTTTTCACTTCCAAAAACTGTACATTTAACGGTATTTTACTGTAAATTAAATGAACGGTTATATCTATCACAGTTATTCACCATATATAGTACAAAAACCTTCTGTTAATCAATTAACAGTTTTACACCATAGGATTTTACCGTTAAAATCACGATAATTTTTTACAGTGTGCATTTTTCATAGGGGTTCAGTATTTATTGTAGTAGCGTAGGCTAATTGTGTTTTGAGGACAACTAGAACACTGTGTCAGATTCAACAGGCATTCACAACCAACACTATTAGATATTTATGATAAATAAAAGCGGTTATATCCTCACCTTCCTAAAATAATTGGCAAAGTTATTTTTTCAGGTTTCTCAGAAAACACAAAAAACTGAACCTTAACTTCAGAGGTTGAGTAGATTTTCGTTCTTCTTGATGCAACTGCCATCTTGTTAAGCTTGACTTAGGCAAAATAAAACGACCTAAGTCACACTCTTGACATAGGCCACTACAGGGGTAGAATTGCATGATCTGTTCAACTGAGGATGTGGGCGATTTTACCAGAGGTGGCCGCAGCATCATGAGTAGATGACTTATGCAAAAAAAAATAAAAAAAAATAAAAAAAAATAAATAAATAAAATAAACAAATAAATAAATAAATAAAATTGTCAAAACAATTATTGTCAAAGGCAATTATTTTAGGAAGGTGGCGATATAATATCTCTGAACATGTTGAAAAAAAAAAAACATTATTTTATTTCTTCCCCTTTCTGGTTTGTAGCTTACTTTGTGCAACATTTCTCTAAAATTCTGAAATGATAAGCTTTACTCTTGTTTAAATAATCGTTTTTACGACTATGACTATGAAGGTGGTCTTAAACTCTCTGAGCCTAAACGGAACGTAAGAGAAGAAGAGAAGAACATATACAGCCTACCTGAACTCGAGCTTCAGTGAGATGGATTTCCTGCGCGAGCTCTTCTCGCGTGTAGATGTCTGGATACCGAGTCTGTGAGAACACGCGCTCGAGCGCTTTCAGCTGCGCGCTGGTGAAGATGGTGCGGACGCGTCTTTGTTTGCGTCTCTCCTGGACGCCTCGTTCATAACTCAAAAGATTGCGATGAACTGGAAATTAAAGTAAATGTTAATTTAACACAAAAATAAATGTTATACAGTTAGTAAATGGACTGTATCTACACTAAAAATGTGTGGTCGGTAAGATTTATTAAAATTATTTTATTGAAAAAAGTCTCTTACGCTCACAAATGTTGCATTAGATCAAAATACATTATAGGCTACAGTAATTTTGTGAAATATTTTTACAATAATTTTTTTTCTATTTAAATATATTTTTAAATGCAAGTGGCACATCTACATTTTTTGTAACTGTAAAATCTTGAATTTATTAATGTTTTTATTAATTGCTGAATAAAATTATGAATTTCTTTAAATAATAATAATAATAATTATAAAAATAAAACCTTACAAACCCCAAACTTTTTAACAGTACGTTATAGATAGGTTATAGACAATAAAACGATATTAATGTATTTTTTTCTGTAGGCTAGTTAAAAGGGTTATAGCTAAGTTTTAAATCTTAGTCAAATCTCAAATGCAAATAATTACATCCTTAATTAATGTAATATACTAATTAATGAATATGATTAAAGCACAGACCAACCTGTTATGTAATGTGAGGGTTGATGAGAACTGGGCGCCATGAAATGGCAACTGGTTGTGTTACCTAAATTGCACCTGTTATATTGGAAGCTGAAGGGCTGACTGCAGGAGCTGATAGAAGTTCGGCCAGTGTCCATCCCAGACTCGTATGCAGACGTTAGGTAGCTGTACTCCATCATAAGTATTGCAGTATTGAAGTCTCTCTGGTGCAGTCCTCTTAACTGTTCTTACGAGAGGGCTCTGTGGCTTTTATTATCCCCGAATTCAGCTGATTAAGTCGGTTACTGACACGTGACGGTGGGTCTCATTGTATTATTCTTTTGACATGTCTCTCCATCATCTCTGCCCCCACCTGCATCATATCATTCAGCAGCCTATAATGATCCATTATAGCCTCTACACTTATGTCTATATTTTGTATACAAAATTTTCCCACTGTGAAAAAGAAATTAAAAAAAATTCTGACTTAATATTTTAAGTACAATCAACTTGGATGTTTAAGTTATTTCAACTTAAATTACATTAAACTGACTTAAAATAATGAGTTGAATCATATAACTTAAAAGTTGAAATATACAATGAAAATTGCTTAACTTATTTTGATGAGTTAAAGCAATGTAAAAGCATAGTCATAACTTATTGATCATATTGTGCCTATCTTGTTTTTTGTTTTGTTAAAAGTTATGAAAGCAAATCTCTGCCGTTTCCCATTACACTGAATATAATAATACCCGAGTGTTTTTACAAAACTCAAAACATATTGATTTGTCATTTAATAGACTATTTATTTATTTATATTCATTCATTCATTCAGTCAGTCAGCTCAAAAATTAAATAAGAACGCTCCACACCTCTGAAGGTGTTTTTTTTTTGTAGTGCCTTTACCAGAAATATTTGTGCATTTGTCATTAAAATGTTGCTGCTATTGTATTTTAGTATATATATATATATATATTTACATACAACAATGAAGCCTTTTATACAGTCCATATTGCACACTTTGCATGTAATTAGATATTCAATAGGACTAAGAATAACGAGGTTGTAAGCAGTTTCAGAAATAAAACATTTTGCATATGCAGTATGCAAAGCTTTCTTAGTAAAACCCTGGTGAAAATTTGCAGCAATTTTTCACAACCAAAAATGTTGTATAAAGTTTCTTTGTAGGCTTTGTAGGCCTTTAGCCATTCACATTTATTTGATCTTACTTAGTTTGAACCTTGCATGACATTTGACATGAACTAGGTCAAATAGTTATTGTGTCGTGTAAGTTTATATGTAGGTGGAGAAGAGAGACAGGAGATGATAGAGTGGGTTTTGATGCAAATATCCACGCGTCTTTCTTTGTGCTGAACAAGCGGGTATCACGTTGAGCTGCTCAAAAGATTGGCGAGTGTGCAGTCCATCCATCATAACGTTATGAGAGCAACAGTCCTGCAAGAGCACCAGCTGAACAATATCAACGCTGCCATGATTAGTCGTGTACGGCTGGTACCATTAACAGTGTTTTAAAAGGGACATCTGCGTACGTGTGAATTTGCCACAGGCACATTTTGGCTTAACAAAAGCTTTCTAATGATATCAAATGATAAATCACATTATTTTGTTACAGATTGTANGTTATAGATTGCACGATATTATGACCCATCAAACGATCCAAATTGCTGCACTGAAAGGGGGGACTGGTTAATAAATCAGTCTAATTTTTAATAAACGCTTAAATTCTTAATAAATCATTTTTGTTTACATATGTACAGAACATTGTCTAGGCATGCCTCGTGCGTCGTGCCCATGACGTTTCTTACAACAAAGTGATTCACCGATCAGTTAAAAAAACATAGTTAAAACACGTAAAATATGGCTGCCAACTGCAATCAGTTTCACAGCTGGATTAGATAATGAAATTTTAAAATGATAGGCCTACATAATAGATTCACATGCAATTCCATACAAAATTTCAGAATAATATTATGAGTTTCTCACGCACAAAATCACCAAGATATTCGAATCTATACAACAATTCGACAAAATTCGACTGAAAATAGTTCCTGATAGGTCCACGTGTGCTTGACCTAGCGCTGATAGCTTTTTTTTCTTCTTCTGTTAAAATCCACAAGTAGATAGGTCTACTATAATATAAACTTCAGCAACAAATTATTGCCATTTACAACTAATTTTATAACAATTATTTACATATTCTGGCATGCTTCGGAAAACTGAACGAATTCCTTGGATGGATTTTTTAAAACTATATTTATCGGGGTAGCCTAATATTACAAAATGTATTACTATTATCAAGGAAATACAATTCTTCTATGGCTACAACTCCATCTCCTTATAATTTTTAATGGTGAATTATATAATTATATATATATTTTTTTTTTTGTTAGAATAGGAAATTTCAAAGAAACGGAACGACTGTGTTTTATGTTTTATAAATTCTAAAACTGAGCCGTCGTTCACCAAGCTCAACTGATGCATACGCAAATGCCGTGCGCCAATGTTATACTTACGTCATAACATCGCGCAGGTTCTACACTGAAATAAGCGTGTGACAGTATGCAGTGGTGGTGGATCGAGTTGTTTATGTAATATTCAAGCTGTCAAAATGAGGGATACTCCGCTGTCAAACTGCGAGAAGCTTTTTCTTCTTAAAGCTATTGAAGAGAAAAAAGCAAGTTGCATCTTGTGATTATATATTTTTGACTTCATTAGTAATGAAAAGTTGTGATTATTGTCATTCAACATCTCACATCTCGAGCTGACTAAGTTAGTAGTTTTCTGTCTTCTGTTTTCTGTAGCGCTTAGATGGGAGACAGACATACGATTACCGAAATATTAAAATCACCTTTGGAACCGATTATGGCTGTTGCATCGTGGAACTTGGGAAAACAAGGTTATAAGTTATAGTTGCTTTAAAAAATACAAACCACCGATTATGAAGTCATAACAATCTCTTGTTTACTATCTAGGAAAATGTACCCTCGGTTTCACAGACAAGGCTTAAGCCTAGCCTAGTCCAGACTAAAATGCATCATTGAGTGGAAAGCCACTTGCACTGATATATCTTAAAATATGTCAGTGCCATTGTTTTGTCTTAAGATGCACACCAGTAATGTTATTTAAGGCATGTTTATAAAAGATACTCAAATGTCCTAATTAACTGAGGCCAAATCCTGTCTTAAATCTAAGCCCTGTCTGTGAAACCAGGCCTTAGTCTACTTTGTTTGGGTACTTCCTCGAAAATCCCATTTTGAACACGTGTTTTTCCTTTCAGGGTGTTGTGTCAGGTCACCTGTGAGTTGGTCCCTCCAAAAGATTCACGTCCCACAGAAGGCATCGTGTTTTTTAATTTGGAATTGTCTCCCATGGCATCGCCAGCCTTTGAGCCCAACAGGTTCACACTGTCACACACAATCTTGTAAATTATTCTCTTGTGTGTTTTCTTACCTCCTAATTCCTGTGTGTTTGTGTTCTATAGGCAGTCAGAGCTGTTGGTGTTGTTAAACAGACAGCTTGAGAGGTGTCTACGGAATTCTAAATGCATAGACACGGAGTCTCTATGTGTAGTTTCAGGAGAAAAGGTGATATACATACCCGTCATATGATATATGCAATATCATTCAAAAGTTTGGTGTCAGTAAAACATTTTTTTAATGAAATTAATGCTTTTATTCAGCAAGGATGCGTTAAATTAAAGTGACAGGAAAGGCATTGTTACAACAAACAAACAAAAAATCGATTAAATATAGTTCTTTCGAACTTTGAATTGATCAAAGAATCCTGAAAAATGTATCATGGTTTCCACAAACATATTAAGCAGCACAACTATTTTCCTCAACGTTGAAAATAATTGTAATATTATTAATAATAAAATGTTTCTTGAGCACCAATTCAGCACATTAGAATGATTTCTGAAGGATCACGTGACACTGAAGTAATGGCTAATGAAAATTCATATTAAATTAAAAATAAAAAGTTATTTTAATTATATTTCACAGTTTTACTGTGTTTGATCAAATAAATGCAGACTTGGTGAGACNAAAAAAAAAAAAAAAACGTACCGACCCCAAACTTTTAAATGGTAGCATAATTTATTATTCTCATTGTAAAAACCAGAGCAAATAATTCATCCTGTGTGCCTTCACTCACTGTACCTCTGTTATCGACAGGTTTGGCAGATACGGGTTGATGTCCATGTGTTAAATCATGATGGAAACTTGATGGATGCAGCAAGCATTGCTGCCATATCTGCACTCTCACACTTTAGGCGGCCAGACGTCGCTATTCAGGGACGAGATATTACTGTGGTGAGTCCTGAAACCCCATAGTGGATGCATTTGGCAGGTGATATCTTTGTATTGGTGGTGTATTCCTTTTTTGTGTGTGTGTGTGTGTTTTGAGCAGTTCAGTCCAGAGGAGAGAGATCCGATTCCTCTGAGTATTTATCACATGCCCATATGTGTCAGCTTTGCTTTCTTCCTTCAGGGGTAAGAAACATCACATGCACACAATCTCTTACAACAATCTCTTTACTGATATGATTTTGATGGAAATTAGGAAAATGGATTCTAACAATTGTTTACGTCTTGTTTATAACCTGAGTTAGAATTGCGTGATATAAACTCGTAATTCTGAGTTATTGTGAGTTCATATCTAGCAATTTTGACTGCTTTTCTCAGAATTGTGAGATATAAACTCGTAATTGCAAGCTATAATGTCCAATTCTGAGTTTATATCTCACAATTCTGACTTCATAACTAGCAAATGTGTGAATTTCGAGAAAAAAAGTCAGCATTTTTAGGAATAAACTCGCAATTAATGTCAAAGTCAAATTATGAGGGAAAAGGAATGACTTTCTAACACGCAATTGAGACACTATTTTATGCAATTCTGAGGAAAAGAAAAAAGAAAAAGTCAGAATTGTGAGATGTAAAGTCGCAATTACCTATTATTTAGGGGTGGAAACCAGCTTCCATAGAATTCACTGCAATTTACTTATTGCAAATACTGCTATGTATTGAGTTGCATTTCAAACTTGCCTTTCTCTTCTATTCTATTACAGTAATTGCTTTGTTTTCATTTGACATAAGAGATATTGTTTTACAATCTTTGTTTACTTATTCCTTCCTAAGCTCGTATTTGCTTGTGGACCCTTGTGAACGAGAAGAGCGAGTGAAGGATGGATTGTTGGTGATAGCCATGAACAAACATCAGGAGATCTGCTCCATTCAGTCCAGTGGTGGGATCATGCTACTGAAAGACCAGGTAAGAGTGTGTGTTAGTTATCATTTCTTTAGTCTAATTTGACTTATTTTTAGTTAATATCATTGATTTATCACACACTGAACTTTCAAAACTGTCTTTCACTATTAATCTGTACTGTAGAACCATAAACATTTAGTTTTTCCACAGGTTTTGAGATGCAGCAAAATAGCAAGTGTAAAAGTTTCTGAAATTACCCAGCTCATCAACAAAGCCTTAGAGAATGACAAAAAAATCAGGTATGTGTGTAGTTTAAGATGATTTTTTAAATTACATTTAGATGTTAGAATTTGATCTTCCAATTCTTACAAGACCCTTTATCACTCTTTGTGTCATATTACAGCAAATATAAAGCATTAGAATAATTAAAATGTATATTATACATTTATATTTAATTTTTTTAATTTTTTTTATTTTTATTTTTTTTTTAGAAAGGAGGGTGGAAAGTTTGGCTTTGCTGAGTCCATGCCCAAAGAACGAATCACAACTCTTAAGAGAGACGAAGCCCCGGTGGAGATGACAGATGTCAAAGAGACAGCCAATGACATTGTGAACAGAACAGAAACCTCCACAGAAGCGTATCTGATTGCATACAGCATGAGGACATGGGGAATAGCCAGTTTTAGAACTCATGTTGATTGAGAATGTTTTAATATTTTGTTTAGGAATATAGAAAAAGCAGTGTAATGGTTTGATGTCTCATTAGAGAAGCATGAAATGTTAAAGGAATATTGTATTGCTGTGCCAGGTGAATTTTTTTACCCTAATATTACTCCTTAACCCCAGAGCCAGTGTTCCCTCTCCTGTTCTTGTTGCTACGGGAACTGCACATGTAGGTGAGGGTATTGTAAACTCATGGGGACTCGATGAGGATGAGGATGAAGAGGAAGAACCTCAGACAGAGGACAGAAAAACAGGTAAGTTGTGTGAGAGACTTGTGTGTTTTTTGTGCTGTAGAGTAATAAACACATTATATATGTTTGTTCTAAAATCTGAGAAGAAAAATTGCTACCCAAAAACACGTGTGTATGTGTGTTTGTGTGCGTGCAGATGAAGTGATGGTAATCTCAGACAGTGAAGAGGATGAAGTTGTCATTCTTAATGAAGAAGCCAAGTGAGTTAAGTCAATAAATCTGTTATCTTAGTTACCTCACTCATAAAAGTACAACATAACCACATAATGAATGCATACCCTCATACAGTGTGATATAACCAAAAATATTACTTTTTTTTAAGGAAATCCAAGAAGAATCGAAAATGAACTTCACTGCTGCAGAGGATAAAGATGATCATATAATCAGACTCCCATACCACTGGACACTATTAGATATTTTTTGTATTACAAAATAAAATAAAATATGAAATGGAATTCTTTTGTTTTTGAGTTATTTATTTATGAAAATAAATAATGCTAATCATGTTAATGAACCGAATTATTGTTTGGATTATTGCAATTTATTATATTATAGTCTTGACCAGGGCTCAATCCGCCAATTACAATTAGTCCAAAATGCAGCAGCACGTTTGTTAACAGGGAAAAAGCGCAGTGACCACATCACCCCTATATTGTCGTCTCTCCATTGGTTGCCTGTTGCTTTTAGAATCCATTTTAAATTCTTATTGCTCGTTTTTAAATCTTTAAATGGATTAGCACCATCATATTTATCAGATATGCTTACTTTGCACACTCCAGTTAGAACATTAAGGTCTACTGGCCAGTTGTTGTTAGACTGTCCAAGGTCTAGACGGAAAACCAGAGGAGATAGAGCTTTCTCAATAGCAGGTCCTACGCTTTGAAACTCGCTTCCTCTCAGTATTAGAGCAGCTACCTCTGTCGAGTGTTTTAAATCATTACTAAAAACTTACCTGTTTGCATTGGCGTTCTAATATTGGCTGAGCTGTGATATTTTATTCTTTGTTGTTTGTTTAAAAAAAAAAAAAAAAAANGTTTTGTATTTTTATGTTATTTCTTTTGCTTGTACAGCACTTTGGGGCAGTAGTGACTGCTTGTAAATGTGCTTTATAAATAAAATTTGACCTTGACCTTTGAATTATAAATATATTTCAACTTAAGTTTTAAAGATTTATCACATGTAAAATCATTAACAATATAATAAAATATTTTCTGGCCAGTACGGGGATCGAACCCGCGACCTTGGCGTTATTAGCACCACGCTCTAACCAACTGAGCTAACCGGCCAACTTATTAAATACATAGGCACATGTGGTAAAAAAAAATTAAATTAGAAATAGATTTAGATTGCCACACATTTAGAACATCTATCTTGAAAAATAAACTGTTCCCTGTCTATTCTCCTCGTGCGTAGCCTACTTAATTAATTTTCATAAATATCTTGTGTGCAAACTTTCAAGCATGGTTTCACCACATTAATGCGCATGCGCGTCCATCCTGATGCACGCTTGACAGGCACCAGCGGCGCGTTCCCGTCAGCAGAGAGGGCGCGCCCGTAGACGTTGCTGCTCAGGCTTCAAGATGGCGGAAGCCCTGACAACTCAAGAGGAGGTGGTAAGATACCTAAATATTTTCACTAGTCCTTCGTCGATTCCGTGGCGTTTCACTCTGAGCCGCCACAAGCTCCTTTTTAGCATGTGCTATGGTGATATGTCAGATAATACCGTTTGTGGTTTATTTATTAACGCGAATCGCGGCCCTGTGGCTATTTTTTAAGGTGGCTGAGGTTAATGCTAGCCGTGTTAGCGAGCTAGCGACGCTTAACAGAATATTGAGCGCTGTATTACATATTTATTGACAGTTATGATTGTAGATTTTCGGAGAGCTGGTTTATTGTAAAACGACCCTTACATGTGTTGGACTGAACCCCAGCTGTCTAGCAGCAAGTAACATTAGGTTGGCATACAACGTAATTGTGACTCGCGTTATCTAGTCTGTTTAGTCTTATTCCAGCATGACTGCATTAAATAAAAGCTGTTATAACACACTTCTGTATCGCTGTCCTGTCATGTCATGTCATATGTGTGGATATATGAATGCCCATGTCGCTGTCGGTAAATAACAGTGAACCGGGTGTGTGATGTGCTCCAGTGCTGGAAAATGTAAGACAGGTAACGTTAACCTGTCTCACCACCGTGTGAACACTCGTATAATAGTGCTGGAGGTGTCATTTGTTCTGACTCGTTGAGGAAACGGTGTAATATGAGTGTAGCATAACGTCTGTCAACACGATCCGTCTCTCTTTACAGATGTCAGATCATCCTCCTGCTTCTTCACATGCATTTGATTGAGTAGTATCATCTTTGGGCACTGCAGAAGTAAATGTTTTTTTTTTGTTTTTTTTTGCATTGGCAAAACTGGTTCAATTTTGGAAAATCAGGTAATGTGAGGTAGATAGACTGGAACGTTATTAGTGCATTAACTAGTGGCATTTATTGTCTGGTAATATGGATAACTAGAGGGTGGGATGTACAGTAATGCTATTTTAGCCTAGTAAATATATAAACTACATTTCTAATAAAGTTTGGGGTCAGTAAGATTTGAGTTTTTTAAAAGAAGTCTCATGCTCACTAAGGCTGCATTTATTTGACCAAACCTACAGTAAGAAAAACAATAATCTAAAATATTATACAATGTAAAATAACTCTTTTCTGTTTTAATGTAATTTATTCTTGTGATGGCAAAGCTGAATTTTCAGCATCNTTACTCCAGTCTTCAGTGTCACATGATCCTTCAGAAATCCTTATATGCTGATTTGGTGCTCAAGAAACATTTCTTATAGCAATTTTGAAAACATTTTTGTGGAAATAAAGACTATTTATATTCAGGATATTTTCATTAATAGTAAGTTCCAAAGAACATCATTTAATTGAAATATCTATTGTGTCCATCCATGCTGAATATAAGTATTAATTTCTTTGAAAAAGTTTTTACTGACCCTCATTTTTTGAATGTACACTGAAATTATTGCATAAAGATTGTCAAAATTTACTAAAACTATCTGAAAACAGATGCATTATTCATTGACAAAGCTGTTGGTAGATTTTGAGTTTGTTGGTTTGACATAGACTTGAGAGTTCATATTTTTGTAATAATACCTGGAGAAAGCCATCCGTTAGCTTTCCTATTCATCTTAGTGTATTTTGCCAGAATAAACAGTGACTTTTGAATGGCAGTCAATGAAAAGAATGCTGTTTGCAGCCAGATGGTGTCATGCTAATCAGCCAAACTTGGCCGAGCAGCACGTCTATTGGCCATTACAATAATCTCAGAATGCCAAATATCAACTGATTTATCAACAAGGTTTATGTATTTTTATCATTAGGAATAGCGGTCAGACAAAATTAACACTATATAGGAAAACTTTTATTATATTAAATGTACAAAAAAATAAATAAATAGATGCTGTGAATGTGATGTGAAACTGTCATTAACATGTTATTTTTAGATTAAATTTGTGTTTGTGTGTGCGCCAGGCGGTGGAGGAGTTTCTGGCTGAGCTGAGATGTCGGGAACAGTCTCAGAATGCAGATCTTGTCAGTCAGATGACAGCGGTTAAGTTCCTTATGGCAAGAAAGTTTGATGTTTCCAGAGCCATCGACCTCTTCCAAGCTTACAAGGTACAGTAACCTTACATAAAAGGTGTGTTCGTGTGGTTGCTCATATGATAACATCCAATATACTGTGTGAGAGGGTCCATTTACATTCTATCTCGTGTATGTCTGCAGAACACCAGAATAAAGGAAGGCATCTACAATATTAACCCAAACGAGGAGCCTTTAAGGAGCGAGTTACTCAGTGGGAAATTCACAGTTCTGGTGAGTGTGATTTCAGATGAATGTAATGTGTGAACATTACTAATGAACAGATCAGCTGTTGGGATGCTGTTAGCAGTTTGCTGTTGCTTCTCTACTGAAGGAACATTTTAGTTGTACAGATTGGAGATGGCATGATTTATAAACTCAAGCCATCGTTGTTTTTGTGGTCAGATCAGCTCCCGTAGTCAGATGTTAAAAACTATTTCAGATTTTGGACATTTTCAGTCATCTGAGCAAATAGTAGGCTACATCACTTACATTTACAGAAATGTAATGAACTTTCTAATAAATTTTACAAAAATGCTGTGGGTACACTAATGTTTAAAAGTTTGGGGTCATTAAGTATTTTTTTTTAATAAATTTATAATTTTATTATATCGGCAAGGACGCAATAAATTGATCAAAAGTAAATAATTTTAAAATGTTACAAACGATTTGTATATCAAATAAATGCTGTTCCTTTGAACTTTCTATTCACCAAAGAAAATTTATCATTGGTTTCCACAAAATATTAAGCAGCGCAATGTTTCCAACATTGACAATAGTAAGAAAAGTTTCTTAAGCACAACATCTTCAGCATATTAGAATGATTTCTGAAGGATCATGTGACACTGAAGACTGGGTAATGGCTGCTGAAAATAAGTAATAAATTACATTTTAAAATACATTAAAATAGCAAACAGTCATTTTAAATTGTAATAATATTTCACAATATTGCAGTTTTTACTGTATTTTTATTTTTTACTGTAAATGCAGCCTTAGTGAGCATAAGAGACTTTTTTCGAAAACATAAAAAATTCCCAAACTTTTAAACGGTGGTGTAAATCTGCATTTCCACTTTGTGAAAGACTGAAGAATGAAAGACACTCAGTAAGAAACCCAAACTTTGGCCAACTGCTACGACAAGAAGAATTTGGATAATTTTTAATCACTTTCAGATTATGCGAAAGAAAAACGGTGCAAGTCGCTATCATTCATATTTACTGTTCCTGTAAATGAATCAGAAAATAAAGGCCACCATCATTGCTAAAGTGACGGCAAAGGAAATTTAATCTCTGATATCACACCATCACACACAGAGCAGTTCCATGATCTTTGTTTAGTCTGGTCGTTACTGTTTGTTTTAGCCATTTTTCATTCAGGATCATGCTGTATACAGAGTTTGCGCAAGTGTTTGTGTAGGCAGGTCTGATGTATTCATCACATCTTAAACAGTTTTCAGAGCACTGATCATGCAAGAGAACTGTTCCAGTGATATAAGGAATAATCAGTTTTAACGTGACTTCTACTACTTTAAACTGGTTGGCTACATTGACTGGTTTCACGTGCACTTGCTGGTAATGTGTGTATGCATTAATTGCAAGTATGTTGTGTATGTAAGTTGTATATGCATTAATTTGGCTTCTTTGTGTATAGCCCGGGCGTGACGCGAAAGGTGCAGCTTTGGCACTTTTTACAGCACGTCTCCATCGGCCAGACCTCACTACCCATAAGGCTGTTCTTCAAGCCATTATATATCAGCTGGACAAGGCCATTGAGAGGTAAAATAGACCACATCCATAAATCTGATCAAATGTAATGTGGTTAACTGCTCTGCATCTTCATCTGAAACATCTTTCTCTCCCCCTTAGTGTTCAGACACAGAGAGATGGGCTCATTTTCATCTATGATATGACCAACTCTACATATGCCAACTTTGACTATGAGCTTTGCGTCAAGATTTTGAATCTGCTTAAAGTAAGTGTTGTTATGCTGTCAAGACCATCTGTCTGTTTCACAGTGTGTTCATCAGTAGAACTCGGTGGGGTTTGGATTTGCTCTTTTGAGATCTATTAAGGTTTTCATCTATCATCTGTATTAACTGTTATTAGGGCTGCCGTGATAACGGCATTACTGTAATACAAGCAACCGCCGCAACCACGTTGTTCACGTTTTTTATTTATTTTTAAATAAGGCTCTGCCATTCTTGTTTTACACTTCATGCATGTGTACTGAATGTTAAATAAGTTAATTATAACAGAGTGAAGAATGTATTTTTTACGGCCAACTGGTACTTTTTTACTTAATTAAGACTCGTACAATTGTGATTTGTACAGAGGATCCGTAGATTTGTACTAAAGCCTAAACAGACCGAGAGTGAGAGATAGACTGAGCAGGTGCGATTACCTGCGTCTGCTCTTCTTCAGGTCAAGGCATATATTTGTGAAAGAAAAGAAAGTTTGCCATGTCTGAAGAGGAAAGCGCAATCTTTGTCGTAGCATCTTGTCACCGTTTAAGGATATTTCCCATGAATGGCATCAGCGCTGGTCTATGCATTGAATCAATGCCATGGGTCTCTATGAAGTGAAGTGTCACCCCGGTGACACATTGCTGGTCGGTTGAGCCTTGTAAAGTGGTCCTCAAGGTTAAAATTATTTCAACATGTCGTTTCATTACTGAATGAATCATCGTTTTTGAACGTATTCGTTGAATAAAAGGTTTAATGACTCACTCAAAGACCATCCCTGGCCGCCACATAGTGCTGTAATAATGTAACCTGCACTGACTGACAGCCTGTCTAGAAAAACGCAGAGACTAGCAATGCTGATCCTGGTGAAATATCAGCAATCTTAGAAATCCTCTCATCCAATAGCCCAACAAGCTATTTGTCAGGTTTCTATTCTGTTATTGTGGACCCTTATTTTGACATTCTGTTCTGTTTCCTTTAGTTCCTGTTTCCCCGCTCAGTTTAGTTTTGGTTTCATTGGTTACTGATTATGTCTTCGGATGTTTCTATAGTTACTTATTAGACATACTCAGGGTTCCAGACTGCGAGCAAAATGGTCGCGTTAAAATTTTATGTGGTCGCATTTGTGCGAGTGCAT
>JAPMNS010833284.1:0-22833 GCA_029874215.1 Squalius alburnoides
TCTCTCTCTCTCTCTCTCTCTCTCTCTCTCTCTCTCTCTCCAGTAACGATTCATTAAGTAAACAACAGCTATTAAAATGGATTACATATTACTTAATATTTATATTGGTCAAAAATGTATTCTAACAGAGATTTAATTATTAGTAATTGCAAAAGAGTTGAAGCTAGTGTCTCCACATCTAATTATATACTGAATTAATTATATGAATTAAAATGGTGGTGAACAATGAAAAAAAAATTATCTAACAGAGCATCAGCTATTTAACAAAAGCAACGGCCACAAGATGCTTTTTTCTAATTCAATGGCCACTTTCTTCCTAGAAATGGCTTATAGGGAAATTTAAAATAGGTTGAATCACTGCACTGAATGGCATTGTTAAAATCTCAATGGACCAACTAAGCCATAAACAGCCGCTACCCCCGCTGGAGCATCTCCCCATCCTCTCCAAAAACTAGGCCACTTCACACTGCTCCAGCACAACTGGCATGAAGCTTCTCAGATCATCTGTGCTCCTCTGCTCTATACTGTACATCTAAACAAAAGGCCTAGACACAAACAACAGAATATCCTGGGACAATAGAGCTCCAAGACAAAGGGCAAAGTGCACACCACAGAAAACTTCCTCTCCCTCTCTGCTCATTTCCTCTGCTAATAATGAGAGGAAATGCCCTGCCTCTCAGCACTCACAACAGAGCCACAAGCACTAGAGAGCCAGAGGCAGAGAGTGAAATCAGCCTTTACACAAAGAGCTACAGTGAGTACAGTACATTCATGTGCCTTGACTTACCTGAACGTTATCCTCAGACACTTCGACCTCAGCGGTGTAAATATAATCCACCAGCTTCAAGAGCGTCTGTCCATCAACATCCCTGATCTCAACATGGTGAGCCTTGCTTTCACTCATGTCACCTGGACACATCAATCACAATACAGAATCAGAGAGCATGAGCATTACACATACAGATCCAGCAAACTCTCAATCAAAGATCTAAAAAAAAAAAAAATAACAGTTGAAAATGAGACTTAAAAGCAAAAATGAACATCATAATGTTTTTATGCAGAATGTTTTTATGCAGGGACACTTTATATCACCTAATGTCACTCATATAGCTTCAAATACCTTGTAAACAATTAAGTGTCAGTCTTCAATAAAGGGTTAGTTCACCCAAAAATTAAAATGATCTTCCTTTATTCATCCTCAATGTTATTCCAAACCTGTATGACTTTCTTTTGTCTGTGGAATATAAAATACCGGTACATCAATGGGCATCAAAACTTTTGGTAACTAACATTCTTCAAAGTATCTTTTGTGTTTTCCAGTTTTGAAATGACATGAGGGTGAGTAAACGATGACAGAACTTTCATTTTTTTATTCCTAAATCATAATCATAGATCCTACATGACTAAGTATTAGAACATCAGCGTGCAGCGTGGGACATGTTGCTCCCATCAATGTAGGAAAAGCATTAGGATGTGTATATGTAGAGTACCTGTGAACATGGCGCAGAAGTAAGGACTGCAGGACGCTAACACTACTCTGTGTGCTGGTACCTCCACTTCACCAGCCACCAGCAGAACGTCACAAAGCATCTTCCTACTGTGATTAAAAAGAAAATAAAAGAAAACTGAGGATCTGGACAAGGGTTGTTTCTCCCAAATATATCATAAGCCTACATAGGTTGTAGAAACCATTGGCACCAATGGTCTTTATGATCTACTTAGAATCACAATAGAGATGTCTTGTGGACATGCAAAATATGCCATTGATAATTAACTCTTAGTCAGATTTAGAACTTTTCACAATACAAATGTTTTAAAGCAGTGTTACAAAATATGTTAATGTAATAGCCTAATATTTTAATATCGTCAAGCCTCATAGTCACATTTAGCAGATTAGAGCTGGGCGATAATATAGTTTACATTTTGCGACGATACAAGCAATGAAGCAGTTGAAATATGCCATATAGTAGGCATATGTGTGTATACTGTAAGCCTATGTATGAGGATAAAGTTGGGTATACTTGTAGCCTATATCAAACTTTAGATAAAAAGGTGGGTGACAATATAGGATAATATAGTTACATTTTGTGACAATAAAAAAATAAATAAAATAAAAAAAGACAACTTCAAGACCATAACTAAATTTTGGATTTTGTGAGGAACCAAACTTGATGTTTAAGAATACATCCATAGAAGTTAAAGGGTTAGTTAGTTCACCTAAAAATTATCCTATAATTTACTCACCATCAAGCCATCCAATGTCTGTGTGTATATGACTTTCTTCTTTCAGCCGAACATAATCAGAATTATATTAAAAAATGTCTTGGCTCTTTCGAGCTTCATAATGGTACCCTAGATTTTGAAGCCCAAAAAAGCACATCCATCCTTCATAAAAGTAAACCATACAGCTCCACTGTGTAAATAAAGGTGGTGCGTTTTTGTAAGAAAAATATCCATATTTGTAACTTAAAAAACTAGAATCACTGTCTTCAGGTAACGAGTCTAGTTCCGGCAGAAGAATTTGGAAGCCGGGATATTTTTTTATACAACTCCAATTGTGTTTGGCTGAAAGAAGAAAGTCACATTCAACTAGGATTACTTGAGGGTGAGTAAAATATGGGATAATTTTATTTATTGGGTGAACTAACCCTTTAACCTCTGATTGAAAATCTCCCCATCAATGACTGTGGTGATTAGCTGAATAACATGAGGTGCTGAGTAGGTTTACCAACCTTCTCAAGTCATTCATTAGACGAAAGGCTTTCATCATGTGTGTGTGGCTGATGGTGTGCAACCCTGGGTCTTTGGCATCCTCCTGCGAATCCAAACTAGGCAGAGGACAAGGGACTTCATATCTAATAAATGAAACAAAAATATCTCTGCAACTAATGTTTAATTAAGTTACACTAATGTTCTACCACCATTAAACTCTAAAATAGCAGATCATTTGCTCTTAACACAAACTAACTTTTACTATTTTCGTATGACAGCTTCACTGCACCTACCATTTTGATGATAGGGGATGATAAAATATATTGACCACATCAGTGCATCAATAATCAAGTTACCCCACGAGACGATTAGCACGAGATTACTAGTTTGAATGTCTCGTCAACTGCTAGCACAGCAATATTTCACACGTTTACGAATATGTTTCATTCAATTCTCATATATGAAACTCAAACATGAAGTATCATGTTAAAATGTTCGCTGCTGAATTCGATGTTAAGTGAATGCACAACATACGGCTAGCAATTTAGCTGCTACAAATAGTGGTAATAGCTAAATAAAACGCGTTCCCCAGTTCGTTTCACGGTACAAATAACAACTTTGTCGGTTACAAATCACGTCGGTTTCCTCTTTACCAAAAACATTTAATTAAATACTTCTCTTTTTTGCCGTCACAACACACACTTACCCTTCACAGTCCATATCTGAGCAGTTTCGCGCTAGGCAGTTAGCTAAAGTTAGCTTACTACATTATTTTCGTGCATGTTTTGTAAGTCTCGGGCATTTTTAAATTTACGTTAACGGTAGCTTAAAGCCTCAAGTCGAGTGCTGAATGTCTTCAGTCTGTTTCGTGGTCAGTGCAGTCCCTCATGAGATGGCCGTGGTTGTTTATCTGACTGGATAGCAGCTCACAGCTAACGCTGGGCTCTTTGACTTTACACCCGAGAACGTCGTAATGGTCCTCCATCATCAGAGCGTTGCCTGGCAACAGTGATACAATCTCTCCAGTCACTAATGGCACTGCACTAACATGCATTTGTGCTTATCAGCTATAAGTTAATCATTCATACGCCAAGAGTTTAAAGCTAGGTAACTGTTTCTCATTGCTTAGCTGATTTCCAATCTATATCTAACGTTATATCTATATATAAACAACAGTTGTATTCAAACCTAATAACAGACTCAGAAGTTATCTCAGAAGTTATTTTATTGAATTCATATCAGACATTCAAAGCCAGGTTCATTTCTGCTCATATGCACATGTACAATGATTCAAATCACTGTTTTCATTTGATTCAACAGCAGTCAAAGGATCAGATGAAGCCGCCCTCCAGGCACTATTATCATGGCATCATCTTGGCACCAGGCCTGTGAAGACAAGACAAGACATTTATAAATTAAGAGAGACAGATTTAAACAAGAGATAAGGGGGAAATGCACTACATCAAAGTATAAACTGTTTATCTGTTAACTTCAAGTGCCCCATTATGCTTTTTTTTTTTTTAAAGACGTTACCTTTCATGTAATAATAATTCGTTACATTTATATAGCGCTTTTCTCTGCACTCTTGGAAGGGAGAGCCACCAATGTGCAGCATCCACCTGGATGATGTGACGGCAGCCATATTGTGCCAGAACGCCCACCCCACACCAGCTTACTGGTGTAGAGGAGACAGTGTGATGATCAGTATCCACAATTTTCCTGAGCTAACAAGGAGTGCCGTCATGATGGATTCTAACTTCCGTTTGGATGCTGCCCTGTTCCGTTCTCCATAGGAACCCATTATTTAAAAGGAGTAAAAAGAGCGACTGAATTAAACTTTGAACATTACTAAAAATTTAAATGATCACAGGGTTAAACTGTGCTGTTGTTGACTGCCACAACAACGCAATAAACGTGAAAAATTCCTGGAAAGTACACGTTTTGAGCACTAGCAAAACTGAAAAGAATGTTTGTATACAGCGTCATATGCTTTGCATTTTAAGCCAAAGACTGACAAGAGAAAACGAGCATGGCTTGCAGCACTTGCGTTAAAATACTCCCCATAAAAAGGTATGTGCGCTCTTTATTTTGAGGACAAAATCTCCCTCGAACTTTACCTCGAGAGGGAGCTGCATGTGGTATATGAGTTTGGGTTGCTTCATGTTCTCTACGCACTCATTGAACTTTGACGGGTGAGACACAGTAAAGTGATGGTACTATGGAGCCATGTGATTTTTAAAACCATTTTCACAAGTTTCGTTTGCATGACGTTTCATCAGCTCGGAAAATATTCTAATTTGACTAGAAACACTGTAGACTGGATGAGTCGGGCGAGACTATGGCGTTCAGGAAAAAGGTGGATATATGATTAGGAGGCCATAATGATGTACAGAGGCCAATAGGCAAATCTGACCAGGAAACCAGGGTTAAACCCATACCAGAGAAAGTCTAATGAGGGGAGAAGTGCCACTCAAACTTCCGGTTGCAGTTCCACTCTTGTTCCATATGAGGGCACTCACATGAAGAGTGCAGAATGAATGGGAATCTATACCGCTCAAAATCCACTTTTCTTAGGATATAATTTGTCTAGTAATTTGAATGTTGTTTTCGAAAGGGGATGCAAAGAAATTACACATTGCTTGGTGTTAGATTTTTTTAGAGTCACTTATTTGCTTTAAAAAGTCAGAATGCTGACGTGATTTGCAAAATGCTAGCGTGTTATGGGCAACAACTCAACCTGTAAGAAATCGAAAAAAAATAAGTACTCGTTCATTCAACTTTCGATCTATAACCCATGTTGAACTTGCAAAACCTACAATCAAATCTGAGATTTCTCAACGGCAATCGGGTGAGGGAGACAAATTTAGCCGTCTAGCCCCATTTACTCCCATTCATTTTGCACTCATGGCGAGCGCCCCCAGTGGAACTGATTGGAACTACAACCAATAGGACTTAATAGGGAGTTGGAGTAAACAGGCTTTCCGTAGATGGGCTTTGCCCAAACACTTTTTCGAAGGACATCCTAACGTCTCATCCGATAGATGGTGCTTTGACAGTTTAGTGTCCCCATCACTATCCTGTGGCGTTAGGACTCACAGACCAAAGGGTGAGCACCCCCTGCTGGCCTCACTAACACCTCATCCAGCAGCAACCTAGTTTTCCCAGGAGGTCTTCCCATCCAGGTACAACCAGTCTTGGGCTACAGGGTGATATGGCTGCTGTAGCGCGTTATATAGCTGTTTGTGAATGTAAAAGGTCTGGAAAGTCAACGATAAATGGAGTTATTGTCTCTGCCTGAAACAAGCAATCTGTAATTCCAGTCTTACTTCCTGCATAAACCTACGTAGGTTTGAAAAAAATTTGCATAATGCCAGCCTATTGGTCTTCATTGGCTACCTGCAAACAATGTCTACTTTGACCCTCATACACTGTAGTTGTAGCTGAGGCCTGGAAGAGCTTGCGTCATTGACATGTCGAGAAGATGCTGTTTTCAGCGCTGCAAAATCAAATCTTCCAAATGATGAGGACTGTTGGTAAAACCAACAAGGCAACAACATTATTACTGTTCATTAGGGGTGTTCAATTTCGGGTTTTTCGGAGTCAACTCCGATTCCCTTGTTGCTCTTGGAATCAACTTAATTAGCTTGAAGTCAAAACAGAGTCTGTAATAAGAATACAAGATTGCCATCATTACACACTAAATGTAGGCTATTTTTTCCCCTGACAAAGCCTAAAACTACCTTTATGAAAACACACTTTTAGCGCGACTGGCCAAATTAGCCCAGTTTAGAGACGACATTATCTTGAAATGATGTCACCATCGTTTCCTAGTTGCTGCCTAGGCAAAATATTATTTCAGAGTTACATTAACGAGAGAAGGTACTATATTCTTTACCGAATTCATCTAAACGGTTGGTTGAAGGTGATAAGCGCATTATCTCTTAAGGTGATGATACACAGGGCAACTTTTTGAGCAATGTTGCCGGGCAATGTTGCCGCCAACGGGCAACCAGATGAGAGACAGGGCCCACGAACGATCTAAATTATCCAGATAGAAACGTATTGCCCATTTTCAATTTGAAAGTGCTCAAGCAACAATCGCTCGCCAAGATTGCCCAGCAACATTGCTCAAAAAGTTGCCCTGTGTATCATCACCTTTATAGTGAAAAAAAGCTACTTGGACAGGACAGTTCAAGATACTAAAAATAATATCTAGTCTAAATGCATACAATAAATGTGCACTAATGATTCTTGTTGGCAGTTTTTTTTTTTTTTTTTTTTTGATTAGTTTAATGATTGATTATTTAATGATTACCACAAAGCTGGCACGCAGGCATGTATATAATTACAACGTAATTGGCTGTTATTTTATTGTAAATAAGCTACAAGTAGAATAAAACTATGTGACTGATGTTGTTTCTGCGACAGAACACACAAGCAATTTCAGACAGCAATGGAGTCGAAACAGAAGACTCTCAGAAAGGAGGGGTTTAGAGAGTGAATTATTTATCGAACCGTTTCAGACACTGTGAGAAAAGAGGTGACGTTGCAGTGTATATCATGACAAAATTAAAGTGTTTTTTGGATTCATGTAAACGTACTGTAGGAGACCTCCAAAACAAAATTGGGAAACTTTAAAACTGCTTAATAGGGGCACTTTTAAGAAAAAAAAAAAATCTCACTGAAAAGCCCCACAAAAAGATGTTTGAAAAATCACAGAAAATGCAAAAGGAGTATGTAATCTGAATACATTTTGAAGAAGTTTGATCTCAAAAGTAAAATCACTGAAACTTACAATGCAATATATTACAAAATCTTACCAAAGGCATCTTGCCTAGGCATAGGCATCTTCCACAGGAATCTAGCATATGCGTTTATAAGCAAACTCTGCTAGACTGCAAAAAGAAGAGGGGGAAAACAGAATTGTAAACATAATTGCTATGACCATGTATATGTACGCAAATGCAAATATATATATATATATAAAATAAAACATACATTTTAAAACTTGCTCACCAAACTGACTGGCGTTCTTCCTTTTTTCCAAGCAACTGGATTCACAGCCACAGAAGGGGTTCATCAAGCGGCCGCACTTGGAAGAGAGATTTTATTTAAATCCTTCCATTGCATACCCTCTGTGGGAAAAAAAGACAGATGCAGATGCATGTAAGTGTCAAGTCAACAAACAGTGTCCTGAAACACGTCTGTCTACTGTCAATCTATGACACAACCCCATCAGATTTACACAGTCTTTAAGCAGGGTCTATGTAGGAGCTGTGCTTTAAGAATGAGAGTAGCAGATCTCACTTTTAAGAAAAAGCCAATGCCAAGAAGTTTTACTGTTGAATCGTCACTAGTCTTGCTGAATTATCAATAATATCCACTGTCCTCTTTAAGAGTCCCAGAAATGTAGGACAAAACACGAGCAAAACACCGAGATGAGGAGGGGAGGGGGATTGATAAGATGTTAAGTAAATAACTGAAAGCACAAACCTTGCTTAATAAATGCTGATCTCCTTTGCATTTGATGTCATTAATATCTGGAACTAATGCATCAAGTAAACAGGAACTATAAGCTCCATTCTCCGGTTTGACCTTAAACTGGAAATCGGCTAAAATATTGGATTAACACATAACTACATAGACCACAATCACCACAGCGTCACACACATTTAACTACAGAGTATGTTCTAATTGCCACTTTTCCTCTGTTACATGATCACCGCAAGTTAACGCCATTCACAGCTAGTATTTAGGAAATGCTGAAATTTTGCATGCACGCTTTACTTTAACGACTCACAAATACCTGATTTTCTTCCAGGTGGATCAGAAGTATGTTAAAGACACACCTGATGTAATGTCTTGTGTATAAAGTATTTCTACAAACCTGGAAACCTGGTGCGATTATCCTATGGATTTTCAGCTGGGTTTCTACATCTCTGGAGTACCCCTGGAGAATCCAATGACGTAGTAGTGGACACAGCTAAGGTATAGATCCATCTTATTTGATCACTAAAAGTATTGGAACAAAGCTCTAAACATATTTTAAGAATAAAGACAACATAAGGCTGGGAAAATATTAACATCCCCACATGTCTGATGCAAAGAAATGTAATTAATATTGAGCACTAGAGCCAATGGGTGCGCCTCCAATTTTAGTCTTACCTAGTTGGAAAGACAAATCACTAAACGGGCCTCATATACTTCAAAACCACCCAATAAATCTCAGCTCGTCAAGAACCATAATGGCTACGGAGTAATGGTTTTTATTAACAGAAGTACATACAGTTCAGTTGTATCTGAAATAAACAATATTCAATAGGTTATTCCGTTGAAGCAGTAATACAATGAGACAAGAACATTAAAGTCCTTTACTAAATGATTAAACTGTAGAAAAACTCAAATCGGTCTTCAGTCCCGTCAGAAAGGTTCACTGTAACACCAATGACAATATTTTCAGTTTGCTTGAACTATTTAACAAAAGACACTAATTGGGAGAGACACGTTAGTCACTATATTAACGAATATTGAGGGGTTTTTAGGTAAGCCTGAACATTTGAAACTAGTCCATTTAACTTTGTTTTACTGAAACGCCACAGAAGTTTGTTTATTCCAACACGTTTCTTATGTTAGGACGAACAACTTCTAGTTGCCATCGAGCCTAATTAAATCAAATTAAATCTTTAATTGGTTGGCAACAGACTCCACAGCGAGTCCTTCAAGTGCATTAATGAACGTCCACTTTTTTAGTGGCCATATTTCCAGAAATATCCTCCATTCCCCCCCACCAATTTTAAAAAGTCTTCATTTAAATGTTATTAACCATGAACCAAATCAACCAGCAACAAGGTAAATCATATTGTAGCAAACTTTGAAGTAAAAAAGTATTTGAAAATCAGACAAAAAGGTACCAGATTTATTTAACTGCTATAATGAGTGGAAAAAAATCCCATGAAACATTGCAAATGAAAAAAGTGACCTAAAACTATTGATTTAAAGTGTATACAGAAACAATATTTTTATATACACAACATTTAAGTAGTTTGGGAGTGACCAAGTCATTTGTGCTACAGTGTTTTTACTATTATTTTACAAGCACTATTTGCTTGTTTCAATTCTTTGTTTTTTTTTATAGAATCATGGTTACTGTGAGTTTATCACTAGGAATTAAAAAAAAAAAAAAATGATTAGCATTTTAGGTCGAGTTGCACTCTATAGATCACGTGATATGCAGATAATGCCTGTTGCCAACCAATGAAATATTTAATCTCTACAAGGGTTCACTGCGATTGACTCTACATTTAAACCATATTTATATAAGTCTTGAATTGAAGAAAACAAAGACACAATAAAGATACAATACATATACTAAAAGGAGAAAAACATGCCAACACTAACAAGCAAAAATACTAATGTTAACTTAATCCCAATGCACCAAAAAAAAAACGTGTGAGAAACAGTTTCGCAAACAGGTAGCCTGCCACCACTGGCCAGTCTTATAATAAGTAGAGATCCAGAGTAGTAGTCCTATGTCTTGCTGGGGGAAAAACTCCCTAGTACTTCAGGGAAGAGAGCAAGAGGATGTGTAGTAGTAGTAGTAGTAGTAACAGCTGTAAGATGTTGAGCAAAGTCGGATAGGTGAGCCCTACCTATGATTTGCTAGGCTGGATAAGTTGTGACCTCCTGAATGGAGCTTGAGTGATTCAGTCAATGCCACGCCATATTAAGGTGGCTAAATCTGGCTACTTAGCTGAAGATAATGTGTGGTCAAAACTGTGATGTGGGCTGGGGAAGGAGCTGCTCTTAATATGAGACCTAATAAACGCTCCTAATACGAGCCTCCGTAACCCCCCCTGCCGTAACCACCACCACCACCACCACCTCGGGAGTAAGGAGCGTTGCTTCTGCCCGAGTAATTACCTTTCATTGGGCCATAGCCAGAGGACTGCTGGCCATAGCCGCTGCCAAAGTCACTGTAGCCGTTACCACCGCCGTAGCCCTCCATTTGGTCCCCGTAGCCTCCCCCATACCCGCCACCGTATCCGCCTCCATAGCCGTCATTGCCCCCGTAGCCGCCGCCATAGTTGCCGTATCCTCCGCCGCGCCCGCCATAGCCGTTCTGCGGTCTGCCCATCCCCCGTCCACCTCCTCGGCCTCCGCGGCCACCGCGACTACCAGCAGCCTGCATCTCCTGCTTGGTCAGGGCTTTCTTCACCTCCACTTTATGCCCGTTAATAATGTGATACTTCAGCACCACGGCTTTATCGGCCGAGTCGTTGTCCTCAAAATACACAAAGCCGAAGCCGCGCTTCTTGCCGGTCTCTTTGTCTGTGATCACCTCCGCCTTCTCCACCGCGCCGAACTGGGAGAAGCAGTCTCGGAGGTGATCCTCCTCGATATCGTCTTTAAGACCGCCGATGAATATCTTCTTCACTTTCGCGAGAGCCTCGGGCTTGCCCGCATCTTCCCGCGCAACGGCCCTCTTTAGCTCGACGTTGTTGCCGTCCAGAACATGAGGTCGGGCCGCCATGGCCGCGTCCGCCTCCTCCGGGCTAGAGTAGGTCACGAAACCGAAGCAACGCGAGCGCTTCAGCTGCTGGTTCTGCACCACCACGCAGTCCGTGAGCTTCCCGTACTGCTCAAAATGCTCTCGCAGCCCATCGTCGGTGGTTTGGACGTTGAGACCTCCGACAAAGAGCTTGCAAAGTTGATTCTCCATTTGAGCCGTCATCTTCGTAATCTAATCTCTTCTGAGTTGATGTAAAATGGCGGTGAGATATAAATGGCGGCGGTGCGGGCGGAAAACGTCATTTAAACGTAACCACGCCCATCGCAGAATGAGATCAATAGTTTTGAATTGTTTTGGCTTTCTCGAATTATCGTTTGTGTTTCGTTAAAATATTTTGTAAAATTTTCCGAAAAAAAAAAATATTGTGGTCAGCTTACATTTGCTATGACGGAAATCTTTTCATGTAAAGAACGTATCGTTGAATCAAAAAGGTTCCAATGCGCATGCGCAGTGAAGACAACAACAGCCCACTACAGCAAAACAATGGCGACTGCCGTGGAGAATATCGTTAAAGTGTGAGTACATGTAGTTTTTAAACTCTTTGAATTAATCTCAATATGATATTCTTAAATTATTGTTGAATTGGGATGGTTTTATATACTAAAGTCAGGCTGAAGTGTTGTGGTGGTGTTTGGTTATCTAATCTGCTCCTCGTTCATTCATCGTTTTCTGTGACATCAAAGAGCGTTACAGCCATGTGTCTACTTTTTAAATCAGTTACACTAACTAGTAACTGGCTAGTTTGATTTTTTTTTATTGCGTACTGTTTACCAACTTTTAAAGAAATTTCTATCAAATTGTCGTTGCTTTTTTTTTGTAACACTGGCAAAAATGAATACATTACTGCTACATTGGGGTCCATTGATGTCTATTGTTTGCATATCAGCACGTTGTGACGCACGAAATGTAAATTAAAAATACTCTCCCTTTACGAAAATGAACCATTGTTTTATTGTATTTATTATTAAGGGTAGTAACCATGTTTGTTTTTTTTTTTTTTTTTTGGTGGATTGATTACCATTTTTATAACCACAGTTTTACTACAAATACCATGGTTGAACTATGGTTAGTGTAGCAAAACCATAGTTAATTTGTGGTTACCATGTGGTTCCCATGTTTTTTGTAATAAAACCATGGTTAATTTTCGTAAGGGCCGTTATCTAAGACTAAGATTTAGCCTAACTAATGTAAAGTATATATGTGCATCTAAACAGTAAATCTAAATTGCATGCTGTGTAGAAACTTATATATGCTCGTATTCTCTCTTGTTTGTGTGTGGAATGAAGACTTGGAGAACAGTACTACAAAGATGCTTTGGAGCAGTGTCATAGTTATAACGCCCGGCTGTGTGCCGAGAGGAGCATCCTCATGCCCTTCCTGGACTCCCAGACTGGAGTTGCTCAAAGCAACTGCTACATTTGGATGGAGAAGAGACACAGGAGCGCAGGTTTGGCATCAGCCCATTTACGCTGATTCTATTCTCAGTCTGTCCTACTGTAACTGACATGCAGACTTTATGATTACTATTTAAGGTACAGCACCAGGACAGCTGTACACATATCCCGCCCGGCGCTGGAGGAAGAAAAGAAGAGCTCACCCACCAGAAGACCCTGCTCTAGTTTTTCCTCCACTCAAATCTGGTATTCTGTTACAACATTAGTAGTAGATTTCTTGTTGTATGCAAATTCCTAAGGTCTCTAAACTTCTGATGAATAACTTTGATGGAAAACCTGTTGCACACAATCTTCTACATGTCATCTGAATGATAGTTTATATTTCTTTAGCCAGTGTAAAAGAGTTTTTAGTTGAATTGTAAAAATGCCCCCCTTCAGGTCATGGTACATGTCTTTTTGCTGTGAAATCTATTCTGATTTTTATAAACTAAATGTGAGAATAACTTTTATATTGTTAGTAATATTTCAAGGTAAGCATTTATAGGCTGAAGCAACTGAGGTTAACTTGATAAATCACACATCATTTTTAGAACAATCATATTAGGATATGAGTATCAATATTAATATCAATATATGAGTACCAGTGAATTGCAGTGCATTATATGTTTTGGCCCCCACAATTAAAACTTACAGAGCTTTGATCATAAAGCTGAGCATTTAAATATCATCTTTCTAAGACATATTTTTGGGAGATATAGTGAGACAACTGATTATAAAAATCTCATTGAGTTACATTACAAACTATCAGAATTTCATCTTACTTTTGACCATATAAATGACAACAACTGCAGCAAATTGCATATTTGAATAAAAATGGTGGTATTTTTTTCTCCTTGAGTATAGGCTTCATATTGTCCCATGTCATATGAGCTATAAAATGCTGATGTATCAAATAAGATACTCAACAGAAACGCATACAAGCTGCTGCTGCTGCTTCTTCTTTTTTAGATTTTGTCTATAGTTTCAATAAATGATTCAATTAAAAAAAAAAAAAAAAGTTGTAGTATTCGTGACCGGTCTTGATCTTGAGACTATTTTTTAAAGGTCTTGGTCTTGTCTCGGCCTCGACCGCATTTGTACTTGGTCTTGTCAATTTTAGACAAAATTTAATCAGTTGCTTTAAACAAATCGGTTGAATAAATTATTCTGTGACTCACTCATTGATTTCAGTTTCATATTTTAAAGTAGACCTATCATTTTATTTTTCCATCATATTTCTATGTTCAAAATGTTATTTTTAAAACATTAATCTCAACATTATTTATGCAGATGTAATTGTACCAAATTCAGATGCAACTTCTGTGCCACCTTTGCAACAGATGAATGTTATGTTTTAGTGATTTGATTGGTATCATCTCTATAGTGTCAAATTCTAATTGTATTTATTGATTAAATATAAGACATTTCTCAGACATTTGAGGAGTGCTGGTCTTGTCTTGGTCTTGACAAAATAGATATTTTGGACTAATATTTCATAGATCAAGCTTTACATGGTTAAAACGTTTAGTCAGAAAAAAAATATTTAAAATTAGATTATAAATCATTACTTAATGATTAAAGAGAGGCATGTTTCCAAAGCTGAGCTGGAGCTGGGCCTGAAAAAAGATGTGTTGGGCCCGTTGGATGGGAGCAGTCTGGAAGCCTTGCTGAAAGGAGAGCCGCTGGATAAAAGAGTGCCCACAGAGCTCAGACCACCTGAGGAAGAAACCAGTCTGTCTGAAATCACTGGAACCAGCACGGCCAGCAGCCACAGTGGATCCACACGCATCAGGAAGGTATATAGCAGGGCTTTTCAATATGGCCTCTTATGTCTCTGGGCTTTTCATGTATTTTCAGTATGAATGCATGGCCTGATTGTTTCCTGTCATTCTCAGAGGATCCTTGAGCCCGAAGAATACTTGGATGATCTGGACGATGAAGATTTTGAGGAGGAAACTCCAAAAAGACGAGGAAAAGGGAAGTCTAAGGTACCGTGCCGTAATTAATTGAATACTGAAACAGTATTAACCATTGCTAATCTCCTCTTGTGATGGTGCCTACTGGTCATACGATGGCCTGAAGGAATAGAGTTAATAAAATATCATTTTAATCTGCCAGGGTCGAGGAGTTGGGAATGGAAAAAAGAAAATGGAAGCTGCTGCAGCTGCCCAGGAAGAACGAGACAAACCGTATGCTTGTGACAGTGAGTTTTGACATGTTATTTTGGATATATATATATATATATCTCAAAAGTTTGGGCTTAGTAAGATTTGAATTATTTTTAAAAATGAGAATTATGTGACACTGAAGGAATGGCTGTTAGAAGTTCATGTTTTGGCATCACAGGAATAAGTTACATTTCAAAATATACTACAACGTGATAATTTCTGTATTAACTTTTTTATTTTATTTTTTTATTTATTTATTTTTTTAATCAAATAAATGCAGCCGTGGTAAGCATAAGAGATCTCTTACAAAAACTATTTCTTTCAAAAATATTAAAAGATTTTACTGACCCCAAACCTTTGTACAGTAGTCTATGCAAATATGTTTTTGGCTAACCTTGCGTACTGCTTTTGTTCATTAAGTTGCTGAAACTTGATGTCAGCTGAATTCTGAGTGGTTCATGTCGGCAGCTTAGTTCCCATCAATCGTTTGGTCATCTGGAGAGGGAGCTTTGATTTTGAAAGTTGCATAGTACATTGAAAGCCTTTATACTAAAAGATCAATGAAAATCCTGTTTTCCATAATGCATAACTCTTTTTACACGACTGTTTTAATTTTAAACCTTTTCTTTTTAACAGTCTGTGGGAAACGCTATAAGAACAGACCAGGCTTGAGTTACCACTACACTCACTCTCACCTGGCTGATGAGGAGGGAGAAGACAAAGAAGAACCTGAGATTCACACCCCCGCACCACAAGAGGAACCCAAGAGTGAGCGTTCATTCATGATGACTGCACAGTATGCGGTCATTACACATCACTTGAGCATTATCACTTTAAAGGATTTAACAAGTACAAGATGTTCTGTTCTGTTCTATTTGATTTGGATAGTCCTGCTTGTCAAAACATTAACGGAAGCAGGAAAACAGTTGATCTGATGCTCTGTTTTATTACAGCCCCTAAAAAAGGACCAAATGGCCTGGCATTACCCAATGACTATTGCGACTTCTGCCTGGGTGACTCCAACATGAACCAGAAAACAGGCCAGTCTGAAGAGCTGGTGTCCTGCTCTGACTGTGGACGTTCAGGTATGACACCTAGGCACAGAACGAACTCTAAACCTCTACGCTCAGATGCACGTAATTCATGCATGGCATTTTTCTCTCATCCCTCATAAGGACATCCTTCGTGCCTGCAGTTCACTGCCGTGATGATGGCAGCCGTAAAGACTTACCGCTGGCAGTGCATTGAGTGCAAGTGCTGCAATGTTTGTGGCACATCTGAGAATGACGTGAGTCTCCGCACATTATCACTCAAACCAACACCTTATACAGAAAACTACCTGTTAATGTGTTTAAATCCTCTTTCCCAGGACCAGCTTCTGTTCTGTGATGACTGT
Organism: Squalius alburnoides; assembly: GCA_029874215.1. Classification (NCBI taxonomy): domain Eukaryota; kingdom Metazoa; phylum Chordata; class Actinopteri; order Cypriniformes; family Leuciscidae; genus Squalius; species Squalius alburnoides. The sequence goes on from JAPMNS010833284.1 coordinate 16,279, forward strand.
GACAGAGGATACCACATGTACTGCCTCAGCCCTCCCATGTCAGACCCTCCAGAAGGTACTAGCAATCATTTGCATGTGCACCAATAATTAAAAAAAAAAAATTATGTTTTTTTGTTGTTTTTTTTACAATAATTGGAGTAGGACTTAATCGCAGTAAGATGTGTTCATGACACAAGCAAACTCCCGTTCTTCACTCCCGTTTCCATGCAATTTTCATTATTCCCTAAGAATTGTGGTTATTTTTACTGCCATTATTCATATATCCAAATGCACAGCACAAAAAATTTACTCACACACAGTAATTGTGTTACTTGGCCACTGTTTCATTCTACTTGCGTCAAATGCAAAAATGCAAAAGATTTTTTCCTCTTAAATGCCTAAAATGTCTAGCCTGGCAAGCCAGACCTACATCAAGATGTTGGGTCTGGCAACTCAACATAGACACGTCTCAATCCGAGGGGCGGGATAAACGGCTGTCTTTCAAATTCCCTCTGCACGCAATAGGACAGCGCTTCAACCAACAGCATTTCAGCGTTTTCCCAACAGCGGAGTTAGTTGATAGATTCAACTTCTGCCATATCTGGCCGGCAAAACTACGAACACATCTTCCTTTTTTAAATAATGACTTAAGTGCCGTTCTATGCTCTTTTCTCAAAGAAAAACCTAACTCCAAGTCCTCCAGATTTGCGGACAAAGCCGATTCGAAAGATGTTCGCCAACAGCAGCCGTCATTCTTTTTTTTTAAGTGGCAGGTAACCGTCGCAACTCTGTCGTCATTATGTTAAGCCTGCCCCGCCTACTCTATAGACCACGTGATTGGCCTGACCCAATTTAGGTTTTTGCAGCTCGAAAGTCAATGGAGAGTTGCTAGACTGCCTTGGGTGCAAAATACATTTTGCTGCCGCTAGGGTGCGTCTAGATTTCTAGGCTATAAAATGTCTCCATTTCGATGTATTCGACCATGAATATACTGTATTTTATTCATATCTCGATACGTTGTCAATATAAGCTTAGTTTCTTAGGCACCCCAAAAAATGTCTTCTTTACTGCTATGTATACTAATCTGCGCTTGAAAACATCATCCATCCGTGTACGTCACAAGCACATGCGCACTCTAGTACCTTGGCTAGAGATGGAACAGAAGTTTGGCTTAAGCCACATATTTTACTATGATTATGAGCTTAATTGCATCAATTTGATCCAAGTATTTCGCTGTAGTTCTCATGTCTGTGTGCATATCCAAACTAGTCTTGTGAAGACATGTCTTTGACCACAAAATGGCAAGGTTATACAAGTTGATGCATTTATTGCTGGTTTAGTTAGTACTAGTTATAGTTATGCATTGCTGCTGCTGATCAGTATTTGGCTTTAATCATGTTTACAGGAAGCTGGAGTTGCCACCTGTGTCTGGCTCTTCTGAAGGACAAGGCCTCCATTTATCAGAGCCAGAACACCGCAATGGAGTGACGGAGGAACCGCAACAACAGTCTACCTTAAAGAACACGCAGAAACACACTTAAACTGTTGTGAGACTTTCCAGAGTGATGGAGAGGCTGGAAGAGAAATCATTGCCCCTAACATAGCCATTGTTTTTGGTTTTTATTTTGCTATGACTGTTACTCACATCATGAGCAGTGTTTGAAATAACAGAGGGTGCATTTGAAATAGATTATATACACTTCATGCATTATGTTTAGTATTTCCACATTACTTAATGTTGGGGCCAATGGTTCAGATGATTAAGCACCTGTTTATGCATTGCCAAATATTTTTTTCTTTATTGCTCATTCAAGATACATTTGTTTACATAGAGCAAACATATGGCTTAATCCTTTTAAGGATGTTATGGATTTAAATATTCATTTGTATAAGTAGTGCATCCCTGTTTATCTTTGTCGTATATAATTTTCTTGCAAGTTATTCTTTCAGGAAGTATTTGTGCCAAGGTCCAGATTCAAAAACCAGAAGATGGTGCTGCATTTTTAATTTTTATTATCATGTTTTGCTACATTTTCTGGATTCACTTATTGATCCATTTTATTCCCACAAAACACTCTCATAAGGCGGGTTATCTTTCGTAGTAGAATTTTGTATGTGATATAACCAATATCTATTATTGTTGACTAACCATATTGAATTATCGTGAGTACTGTATCGTTTTGTATTAGGTTTTTTTTTTTTTTTTTGGTATATCATGTCAGTTTGTATTTGGTATTGAATGTAAATGCTGTATTTTTCTGTCTTTTTTTATTTACATTTTTCATATTGGCCTTTCCATAATAAACATACATGTAACAGAGAAATAATCTTGAGTATTTTTATGACCACTACTAGCACAGTAAACAAAGACTATGATGCATCAGTGTATAGAGTCCTACAGCTCTGAGATCCACAAAGACCCAGTAAAACATCCACATGTGAAATAATATGCATGACATATAAGAATATATTTGTAAAATATCTTTTGTTCTTAACTGCAAGATTTTAGATGGGACATTTTATAATAATTTAAGATCTTATATAATGTCATGACAAATTTTTTTCACAGAATTAGAAAAAAAGTTTTGCATGTCACACTTATAATATAATGTCTATAGCCCTAGTGCAAATTTGTACATCAAAGAGTTTATGCTTGATAAACGCATACCCAGATGCTACATTTGTATTTTAAATGTGTCAGAGATAGGCAATTCAACCCTGAAAACTGCTACATGCCCTGCCAAAACAACCTTGATCTCTGGGATCTTTTCAAGCCCACATGCTCTCTGGCATCCTAATATAGATCAGTATTTGTCCCTGAACTCATGACTGGTCAACCAGTGCTGAATCACCAATATCATGAATAGAAAATCCAACTCTTAATAAATGTGGTGATGAAATCAGCCATTTCCTGTTGGGGTCCACCTGATCCCCTTCTTATGCTCCTTCCACCTACAGAGCAGCAGTGCCTTGAACGTGACCCGGAAGTGCTTGTTACAGAGCGCGTAGCAGAGAGGGTTGACTGTGCTGTTGACGTAGCAGAGCCAGTATCCCAGCTGCCACAGCCCCTCAGGAACACAGTCGTCACAGAAAGTGGACACTAGAACCATGATGTTATAGGGTGTCCACGTCACAATGAAAGCCAGGAGAATGGCACTGAGGGTCCGGGCCGCTTTCTTCTCCCTGATCAGACACGAGGTCCGGGCTTTCCGGCCCTGCAGGGCTGTGGTCAGTGATAGAGCAGAAGGTTGAGCAGCACTTGTGGTTATAGGACTCATAGGCGAATTAAGCGAATTCTGACTGCCTGACTGACAGCTCCGCATGGATTGATTATTGACTGTCTTATCCATTCGAACAAGTGGAATGTATTTGTTACTGTCGTCTGTTCTCGGAGAAATGTGATCCGTGTCCATCTGTGGATGGCTGTATGTGGTATATGAGTTGGACGTCTCGTCCCTCTCCCTTCGTTTCTTCCAACACGCTGCTGTTTGATGGGTGATGGTGGGACAGATGGTCCTTTGTCCCTTCCTGTGCTGCTTCTGGTCTGTTTGTGGTCTCACATCCTCAACACTGCGAGAATTGCTTTGACATGATCTCTGGGAGACATAAATGATGACAAAAAAAAAACAAAAATATCTTTGCTCTTTCATCTATATAAATGTCATTTATTAGTTCACTTAAATTGGAATGATTTTAACAAAGTTTATTTAAAACCCAATGAAATCCAAATGAGTATTTTTGTCTTCAAGTCAACTTCAAGTCGATCTGTAAGCTAACGTGCTCCAAAAAAAACTGACAAATTACACATTTATCAGAAATAAAAATATGAAATTTATAACCTTTGTTTTTAAAGGAAAATGGACCAAAAGGATTATTTTATACACATAGGTTTCAGTCATTTTCTGTCCAGTGAAAACTCTCAAGAATGATAAATCTAAAAAACTTTTTCGGGGGGAATCAATATTTGATGAAATACTTAAACTTAAAAAAATGAAACAAAAAATATATATGTTTCCCTGGGAGGTTTAAGTTTACTAAAATTATTGAAAATATCGAAATTAAAATTAACTAAAAATATTAATAAATACTATAATAGCCTACTACATAAATATTACTAAAATAACACTGGCACTGACTAGCAATAGCATGTAGCACATCATGATTGGTTGGCATGTATTTTAAGTTACACTAAAACTTGTACCTTATTTCTTTCATAATCATAATGTTTCTCTGGATTATTGCTTGAATTGAACATAAATGTCTTTTGTACAAGTCTTTTGTATAATCTCTATGACTAAAAAAAGCCTGTTCCTTACATCATCCTCCAGGAAGTGATGTTATTTTAGGTAGAAAACATTAGCAAGGCTGCATCTGAATCCTTCCTTACTAAAGGTGAAAAATGCTGGTTGGTCACAATGATAATGACTTATTAATTTGTTTCCTTGTTTCAGGTAAATCACAACCATGTTGTAATAAATCATTCCCTCATTTTAGTTAAATCAAATAGTACACTGAAGGGAACAAATTAATAAAATGTGACCACAAATTAATAATTTGTCTTAAAGATTTTTTTAATTAGTAGCCACGATATCTGTTTTTACTTTCGCATGTCATGTGCAGGGCTTCGTACCCACTCAAATTTTAAATAATGGACAACCCTTTTAATGTAAAACTCACCTGAGATGCATTTCCAGTGCGTCCTCCCTGTGATGCTATCAGTCCAGCGAGCTGCTGAGAGCGTTTCTCTGTCTCACGATACACCCGCCAGTACAACGCAACCATAACACTTACTGGCAGGTAAAATGCAGCGATGGCTGTTCCAAATGTGATCACAGGCTGAGACAGGAACTGGATTGAGCACTGGAATTCTGGAACGGTCCGTTCACCCACTATATACTGCCAGAACAAAATGGCTGGAGCCCAAAGCACAAAGGAGACGGTCCATGCTAGAGTAATCAGCACCGCAGCTCTTCTGGGTGTTCTAGTGGCTCGATAGGTCAGAGGTCGCATGACAGAGAGGTAGCGGTCGACACTAATGGCCAGCAGGTTCATAACAGAGGCATTGCTTGCCACATAATCCACAGCCAACCACACATCACAGGCTAGGTTTCCTAAAGTCCACTGGCCAATCAGGATGTAGGTAGTGTAGAGGTTCATCGAGATAGAGCCCAAAATGAAGTCAGCCACGGCCAAGCTTAAGAGGAAGTAGTTGCTCACTGTCCTCAGGAGTGGGTTGACCCTAAAAGAGATCATGACCAGGACGTTGCCTATGATGGTGACGAGGGAGAGTGGAATGGTTATGAGAGTGATCATTGCTGTCCTCCAGTTGACGGGACCAGAGACCAATGTGTCTGTCCCATTGAGTAAACTGGAGAGATTAAGAGTGAATGTGGTCATGTTCATCATGAGCTGAAGATGGCTGGAAAGATGAGATTATCTTTGTCCTTTAAAAGTCTGATGCGTGTTTTGTATTGCATCTTTTGGGGATTCCAGATGTTTGATTACTCTGTGAAGACAAATAGGACATTTCAAACTCTAAATATTGCAGGTTGAATGAAGGCATATATGTATTATAATACACGTTTAATTCATACAAACTCTGAATTAAAAAATGTAGTTGAAAGTGTACACTGTTCATCAAAGAGGAAAACGTCTCAGGTTATTTAACCCGGTTCCATGAGAAGGGGACGAGATGCTGCGTCGTGGAATTGACACTATGGGAACGCTTTCACATGAGTTGGTGTCTAAAGCACGTGTCAAAACGAGTCAATTGGCCAAGGTTTATGGATTATGTGACTTGACATATTGCGTGACCGAGTTCATTAAAAGACACCTGAATCATAATGATACATAACTAGGGTGAGTGTGCATTTTAATGTGATTTTAAACCATTCAAGAGCAAGAAGACTCGCGCTCTGTTTTCTGTGCTCTGCACACATCCAAAACGTGCGCACAGAAAAGTTATTTTAATGCGATTTTAAACCATTTAAGTGCAAAGATGACTTTTCTGTGCTGTGCACACATCCAAAACATGTGCACAGAAAGCCACCTCTCATACTGAATAGTGTTGCTCGATACTGAACTGAGTTCTCTTCTGCATCTTTTTGCACTTGAACGGACAAATACACACAAAAATATGTCAGCATATTCCAGTCGGTTATGTCTTAAGTGAATGTAAATAGTTGACAAAGAAAACTCATGTATAACAGTATATTAGGTCTGTGCAGCTCTTAAAGTTACAGCAGCGCAATATTCCCTAAAGACAAAAAGAAAATTCAGTTGCTGTTCTAGACTAATTCACTTTTGTAACTATATTTGTAATGTAGCCTATATTTTATGCATAAAGTGCAGCATATTTTACATTTGATTAAAGTTTCTTTACCTGAATACCTGAAAATCTTAAAACACTGTCTATTTAAATCATATCTTTGTTCAGTTGTAGTTATGTGTGTGATTGCTAATTTGTTTATTTGTTCTTTTTTAATTACGGAGTGTACTTGTCTTTAATAATGCTTGAAATGTATATTAGGCTAGTTGTTTTTGCTATGGTATGTTTAAACCATAGGCAAAAGATCC
>JAPMNS010833285.1:0-20175 GCA_029874215.1 Squalius alburnoides
ACATCAATTTAAATCTACAGTAAGTTACTGGCAAGTAGCTGCCAGTAATACTGTAATTTTTACAGATTTTTCTAACAGTGTACCCTGAGTTCCCTCTGCTGAGTGTCCAGTATCGTCTAAGCTATGTGGTTGCGTGTGTTTACGATGAGCAATCTCCTCAGTAGTGTTGCCAATTTAGCAATTTTGTTACTAGATTTACAATTCCCTTGCCCCTTTTGAGACTTTACTTTTTTCAAAAGCCTAGATCTAAATCTAGCTTCTCTTTGGACAAATCTTATCTAGATTCTTATCTCACTTTCATTTCTATTTCTATTTGTATTTCTATTTTCTTATGTTCTTTATAGAATGAATGTGGAACGTAATCTGGACTAACTACATGCGTCATGTTGTCATTATCATGTGACCTACCACCTCCAGTTACGTTGCTTCACTGCCATTCATAAATCCTCTCCCGTGGCCTCACGGGACAGTAAAGTGTCCATCGTACACACACTTCAGAATCTCGCCAGAAGAATTAGGCCATTTGGACACTTTTTGTCTACTCTTTTATAAATACTGTGAATAGTTCTTTTATCACATACTGTTTTTCGCCTACTTAGCAGGGAAGTATGCAAATTCGGATGCAGCATGGTTAGATTCAAATTGGGTGTCCACCTTAGCGATTATCACCATATTTATATAAAAATCATATCATATAATAAAATGTCATATTTATTTGTTACTACTGAAAAGCTTTATTAAATTATAATGGGATCTGATTTAATGCTTTCAGAATCTTTACTTTGTAAAATAATTTTGTTTCTGTATTTTTAAAATGAACAAATTTTAACAACTTTATCAAATTAATTCTTTTATTTCTCAAAATAAACAAGTGTTAACTTGAACATTATTAAAAACAAATATTATTTTAGCTAAAGTATTTGTGTCAATACTTTTTGCCTTTTGTCCTGGTGAGCCTTTTACCCCGTGTGTAAAAGGCCCACCTTGCCACCTTATACATTTATATGATTTTTAAACAAACGAACCACTTTTATAATTTATTTTCACACAATATCTGTTGCTCTGTCAGTGTTCAATATTTTTTTCTGTAATCATACACTATGGGAGTTGTAAAAAGCACATATACCCTATAAGCAAAATGCAAATATTTTATGCACTGACATTTTTTTTAATGTAACTTGTTTTACTGGAAAACAAGACAAAAATAATGATAAGAATGATGAATAATGAATAATGAAAAGAGAAAGAATTCCGATTTGAAGAGTTGTGATTTGATATGTCAGATTTTTATCATGTATGTAAATCCCGACCGCAGCTCCAACACGTGCTTTAAGCACAAACACAGTCTGATACTGGTCTTCATGCTGGAAGACACTGAAATAAATACTACTTATGCAAGAGTGTCCAACAGCAAGTCTCACAATGAGCCGCTTGTGACAGGCTGGAAACAGACAGGCTGTTTCATCCTCTTATTTGCAGCCCTCTTGTGAGAGTCTAATGTGGAAAAAAACTGCAAAGCAGCAAAGTCTCATATTGCCCCTTTCCCGAACTCCAAGAAAAGGCTTGATTTTTCACACAAAATTACTTCCACAGAAGGTAACTTTCTTTTCAAGCAAACTTTCCCCAGCTCCCAAAGAACATTGTTCCCTCTCTGTAAGGCTAGAGCGTGTGGGAGGCGGTTATGTCATGCTCCTCTTGGAGAGTTACCATGCATGCTGCTGCTGCTGCTGTTGTTAGGTAACTGCCCTGAGCTTCAGTCAATTACACTGACAAGAAAAGCAGAACTTTAAATCCATCCGTTACATCTGATGACCAGGGCCACGAGTGGAACACACCGCAGAACCAGGCCTGCCTGTTTAGCCCTCAAGACCACAGCGTTGGCACTGATTACAGCAATGACACTCAGTACTTAGTTACGTTCCTTTCGTGTACTTGTATTCATAAAAATGCAAAATGCAAAATTCTGTAAAAATGCTACAGTGAAAAACTGTTAATTGGTTAACAGAAAGTTTCCTTACTATATACGGTAAATAGCTGTGATAGATCTAATGGTACATTTAATGAAATTTTACTGTAAAATACCGTTAAATTTACAGTTTTTGGAAGTGAAAACGAACAAATCATTGTATAATTTACAGTGAAAAAACGAAAAATGGACATTCCCACAATTCCCTGCGTGACACTTCACATTTAATGTAGTTTTGTCATAGTTTTCTTAGTTTTTTTCTAATCAGTTATGTACATTAGGGTTTTATGTTACATTTAATGTTGTTAAATTAATGTTTATTGTATTTTTAAAATTTCATGTGTGTTACCGTGATGGTGTTTAGTGTTTGTGTGAATGACACTGAGCAGCTTCTATATTAGTATTAACTCATGTGGAAGAATTACTTGTGATGAGCTTTGATTGATCATGTGACTTTCATTATTGCAGTGATTGTTAATTGTCAGTGTATTACAATGGTACAAAACAGATATTAATACTTCAGTAGGACGGTAAATTAACATTATATCAGATAATGAAATACGGTTTATTACTGTAAATTTTAAGTCTGTAAAACTTAAAATGTTGTGTCAACACCTGGTTATTAAATGTGTTGTATGCACTTTTTGGTTTGATTCAAACACATGTTCAGGGCAACTGTTGAAAATTAAACAGCATGAATGAGTGTGTAAAGATGCAACAACATAGTGCAGATTTATGTCAGAGAAAGAGAGAAATTTTAAAAAAGGGACAGTGTGATTCATCACGAGGTTGTGAGAGCAAGCCTGGATAAGGATGTCCATCATGACATGGTCACAATGTGAATGTGGAAAGGAGAGGCGGTGTTGAAACCTTTACTTCTCCTTTTGATTCCTGTCCTGAGCTGAGCTTGTCCTGGGTCACTGCTGGCTCTTCCTTCATCAGCAAACAATTAAAGCATTAAAGGCACAAATGTTATTTTGTTAACATAATTATTAGATATGTTAGAACAAATTCTGGTATCCCTGATTTAGCACAAAAAGTCATTTGTTTTAACTTGAGGATTTTTTTGCCCCACATTATGTCTTTAATAAACAAATCATATCTAAATGTCATAATTTTAATATAATCTGCTAAATTTTAACTCACTGTATTTGTTATAATAATAATAATTTGTAAAATATTTTAGAGAATGTAAAATTAGTATATTATGCCACATGCAAGTACTTCATGCACAAATAAATCAAGGTTATTTTGATTTTTTATGGGAAAACAAGACAAAAATACTGATCAAGAAAATGGTAGTGTATATATTCAGAATGGGAGGGTTGTTTATTAAAACAGTAGCAATAAGTAATCATAAAACACTTAGAATTAAAATCATAAAACTATTTTGCTATAATCTGCTTCACTCAAATCACTATTTGTTTTTGTATATTATTATTTAGCTTAAAACACGAACAAAACAATAAACAAATAAACTATTTGCTAATGGGGTAAGGCAAATAAAGTTAGCGTAATGTAATAGATTTCGGAGTTGCAACTTATTTGAGTAATTTGTAACCCAGACAGTGTGTAGAGCTCTCATTAGACAATTTTAAAGGGGATTCTCTATTGAATTGTCTATTTAATGTAGCCCATAATCTTGGCCCAAAGAACAAACAAATATGAACTGAGCAAAACAGACCTTGACCTTGAATAATAATATACTAAATTCAAATTATTTCCTCTTAAAAGGGTTTGTCATGCCACATTCATATCAAACAGCGGATGCGGCGATATCAAAGATCAGTGGTGAAGATGACTAAGCTCATCAGTCTGTACATTAAACCAATTTGGTCTTGGATATTAGAGAGATTCGTCCATGGAGTTTATAAGCAGCGTCTCTACGGCTCCTGTAGGTCCGACAGTGAAGCCTTTATTTATAGATAACCGGGCAGAAGGGTAAATCTGAGGTCATTAACATTAACAGATCTCCAGTCAGGCTCCAGACACAAAGTGTGGTTTGGGGTTTTTTACTCGGAACTCTTTTTAAACCTAATAGAGATATATTTAAAATCTAAGTTTATTTTCTGGGCACAAAGATGTATCCCATAAGGCAGTTTATTTACAGAAGGTAATAAATATTTCTTCGTGCTGTTGAGAAAATCTAAATAGTCCCCAAGAGTAGTAAAAAAGAGAAGTAAAAAACAAAACAAAAAAAAAACTACATTCGTTTTCCTGAATTTTTCTTCAGCTGACATGAAAAGCACCTTCAGCATGAGACTGAAGTCATGAGTTCAGCCAGTTACCAGAGCTGTAATTGGCAGCTGGCAACAAAAAGTGAGGCCTACTCAAGTAAAACAGTCATCATGCTAATGCATTTGGCCAGAAAAAACAAGACTGGATTCCCCAATAGTATTATCATGAGTGAGACAATCATTATTTGAATGAAAACTGCTGATTTGTTTTCATGAATATGCACATTACAATTTGAATTTTGGGCTCCTTAAAGGAATATTCTAGGTTCAATGCAAATTATACTCAATTGACCATTTTTGTGGAATAATTCTTTGAATCACCACTATTCATTTAGATTTCACCTTCTTTTCTTAAAAAAAAAAAGCAAAAGCAAAAATCTGTTTCAGTGAGACACAATGACATTTGTAAACATAAAAATACACGTCTCACAAGCATAAACATAAAACCTAAACACATTTTAGTGTGAAAAAATAAATTATAACCTTAAGTTATATGCATAACTTGGATTTAGACAGTTGCACAGTTCAAATAATACACACATTTAATGAAGGTGCTTTAATAAAATTATAAGCTTCATATTTCTGCTGTAAAAGCCTCCAAGAAAAGCCCCCATTAACTTCCGTATAAGTGCCTTCCCGTAACCTTGATATTTTAAACAAAAACAGCAAGGGGTGAGTTGAAATGTTTGCGGTAATCCACATTATGACACAAATGCTGTTGAAATACTCTTAAATGGTATTGAACCAGAGGTTACAGTTTATTTTAAGGTGTCCTTGTTACAGTTTAAGTATACATATTTTTCAATTATACATGATTTTAAGACATTTGGAAAGTACAAAAAATCATGTCCGCTTGCTTTTAATGGGGTTCAGACCCATATTTTGGAAAGGAAACTTACAGACAATTTTCATTTAGACAAACATTATGTGTTGGTTGGTGTATTTTTTAACCAATAGATCCCAAAGAGTACGTGTCAACGGTGTCTTGTGTTTTGTCCCCTTTCGTTTTCTTTATATACTGACGAGTCGACTGTCGGAGTGTCTATGAGGGGAGATGCATTATTAAATGTGCAGATGACTTGTGTCTCTCCTCACCGAGTCAGATGGGAGTCCTGATCCAGTGGTAGATCATTTTATTCATTTTTAAACAGCAATGCTTCTAAAACAAAAGAGATGTCCATTGATTTCAGTATAAGAAGAACTCTGTACCTGTGTTGCCTGCTGTCATAAAGGGACATCAGGTAAGTGGTCAAGCTGTATAAACCCAGATAGCAAACATGGGCCTCTTCTGGGCCAAATATAGCACAGTTCTGGCAGCAGCAAATGTTATTTGGGCCATATCTGGCCCACACACAGCAAGCCACAACTCACACTAAATCCGGCTTGATGTGTGTGGACCAGATACAGCCTATATGAACTTTGCCGCTGCCAGAACTGAGCCATATTGGCCCAGATGAGGCCATATGTATGCTATTTCCAGCCACTCTCAGGTAAAGTCATCGCTGTCATTCCATGCGGTATGTGGGCCACAACAGGGGCAGACGTCATTTACTATCTGGGAATATTTAGGGACTGTATTCGATGATAAACTAAAATTTGAGGCAAACACTGACATTTTTAGAGGGAAAGCTCTTCTTCAAACTTTTAATATGGATGTTTCTTTTATGAAAATGTTTTACACCTGTTTTATTGAATCTGTCTCAAGTTTTTCCATTATTTGTTGGTATGGCAATCTCAATATGAACAATAGGAATAAGTTGAGTAGTATAGTTACAATGTGCAGCAAGATAGTGGGAACCGACTTAAGGACTATCACAAAAATTTATTAACAGGGTGACTTTAGGGCCAGGTAGTCCTTTCCAATCCCAGACAGCAACAGTGTCGGCCCAGATCCGGCCCACATCTGGTACACGTCAATTCCACACGGTCCAGATGTGGGCCAACACTATGTTGCAGTCTGGGATATATCACCCAACCACTATGTACTGAATTTAAACGGCCTCCCTCAGGCCAGAGATTTAAACTCCCTTTGTGCAAATCAAATAGATATAAGAGTTCCTTTATACCTGCTGCAATCATGTTTTCACAAGACTTACTATAAAATGTGTGTATGTGCTGCTGTATTAATACTGCTGTCTACATAAAGTTAAGTAAGATGAGTACCAAGTAATATAAATTGACTACATGCACTTGTTGTTGTAGTACTCGAGATCAGTCTCATTTAAATTCTGTGAAATAAGTTCATCATGAGATACTCCTTGGTAATCACAAATTAAACAACTGAACGTCAGCGTACATTTAGAGGGACTCTGGATTTTATTACAAGACCACAACTGCATGCGAGGATATCACTAAATTGCATCCTGCTTCAAGTGCAATCAATAACTTATTCTCAGCACAATCAATAACTTATTTCTAATTCGATTTCTTTTGTTACTGTTGTGCCAGGTCATACATCAAATAAGTAAATAAGCTATTGATTGATGGTGGGATTGTGTGAAAAATGTTACCAAAATTAAGACAAATGCTCATAAACATAAACAAGGTCGTTTTCACTAAAATGAGCACGATTGCAAACTTGATATTGATTTTACACAAACGTTCAATAACCAATTTTATTTTTAAAACATTAATTTCAACATTATTTATGCAGTCGTAACTGTACCGATTAAGGGTGCAACTTCTGTGTCACCTCTGCAATACAAAGATGAATTTTGTTGTTAATGATTTAATTTGATAGGTAAAAGTTCTGTAATGTCTTACTCTAAATACTGATAAAACAGAAGACATTTCTCATACAGTGAATGTGGATGTTTTAGATGAATTTAAGGAGTGCTGGTCTTGTCTTGACCACACTACCCATACTTACTATAGGATTAGGCGCAGGGTTTGGTGTAGGTTAGTTGCATGTAATTATGCATAATTAATAGTTACTATAATAACAAAAAAGGACAATGTAAAATAAAGTGTTACTGAAGCCAAAATGTATCCTTAAATAGAAAAAAATAAAATAAACCATCCCTAACCAATGCTTCAAATTCAGTGCGCACATTTCGAATTGTGTCAAAAACAACAAACTTGACAAGAATGAGACTTTATTGGATTTATGTGGAGTTTATAACACTAAGATAAAGGGCAGTTTACACATACAATTACAAACAAACATGTGATTTGTATGAGCAACATGATTACCTGTACAATATTTCATACATGGTTGGTTTGTGTATTCTCAGTGCATAGGCATTACACACAGAGCAACTGTTGCACAGCACAAGAGTATCTGAACAGGCTGAAACGGAGTAAGGCTGTTTGCTTAAGAGACTGAAAATATACCACGTTTACATTACTTGACTGTAAAAACCCTCTGAGGAGGAGAATGCTTTCTAATGGAGCATGGCCGAAGTCCAAAGGGCCCCGTGTAGCAAGTCTAGCTGGACGATTTAGTGCACAGTACCACCCCATCCATTCATCCATCCATTGCATGACGATGTCCTATCCGACAGTTTTTAAAAAGTACTTTTCTTTAACTGTAAACAAGAGGCACTTTGTGGCAACCACAGGCATCATAACATCATATTGCACAAATCAGCTAAGAAAGAGTGACGTGAAACATATACACTGACACCTTTGAAGACGTGTTTTTCATTAAAGCTGAAAATTAATGTTTTCATGCTGCCTGTGAGTTCCACACTCCCGTGCCACGTAAAGAATATCTGAGGGTCTGTGTGTTAAGGTACTGTGTCTAAATTGTCAAAATGGCAGATGATGTGTGTCATTTCATAGAGATGAGGCTGAGGCTTAAAAGGATAGTTCACCTAAATAAGAACTTTGTCATTTACTCATCCTCATGTTGTTCTAAACCTGTATGAATTTCATTATATGGACAACAGAAGTAGAAGAAAGTCAGTGGGGTCCAAAACAACATTGCGTTTCATTATACGGACAGAAACAGTTCTTCAAAATATCTTATTTTGTGTTCATACAGGTTTGGAATGACATGAGGGCAACAATATGACAGAATTTTTGGGAGAACAATCCCTTTAAACCGAAACTCATCCCGTGATGCACTTCGCACATTAAACCGCTAAACATCCAAAAGACATCAGCTTATATTTAGACGGACTACCTGCAGAGGGTCTTTGCCAGAATGTGAACGAATACTTTCATAAATAGTCGCTTTATTTTTTTTTTTTCTATTTTATGCTTTCTTAAAAAAAAACAAAATATTTTCAGTCATTAAAAACATTTGATTCTATTGGGATGCACAGAGACAATATTTGTCTTTTCACCTCTATTCTCCTACGTTTGATTGCTGTAAAGCATTTCCAGAAAAAAAAAGAAAAAAAAAAATATATAAATGTGGACCGCTGACTGAAACCCTGCAAAGACCTGTAACAGTGCAAATGTCTAGTACAATATGTTGCTCTATTATAGTAGCTTTAAATAAGTCAGTGCTTGGGCAGAATGGTAGGTATCAAAGCAGTAGAAGAGTAAGCATTGTCAACTTCAAGTAAGGCAAATAATACCTCCCGTGGGCCCCGCCTCCTCTTCTGAACACAAAGAAAAATTAGAAAACAAAAATGATCAAGCTTAATTTTGGCAGGTTTTCAGTGATGTGATAAAATGTAAACAAAATGAGAATCCTTGATAGGCTTTGCTTTTATTCCTGGATTGGTTAGTGTACAATCTCATGAAGGAAGGCCAGGTCTCCTCCTCATGTGAGGGAAACGTAATCTTTCTCTAAAGGAAGGCGAGATGTACGGTGTGTGCAGAGGGCTGGTGAGAAGAGTGAAGCCTGAACGTTAACAGTACAAGAAAGGCAGCTTACTCACTACCCTTAGAGAAGATTCTTGCCCAAGAGACTGAGAAAGGTTTTTTGTGTCTGTGTGTGTCTGTCTGTGTGTGTGTGTGTGCGCGTGTGTGTTTTTGGTCTGGCCACATCAGCCAGATGTAAAAAAAAAGAAAAAAAAAAAAGATTTGGCATGCTTAAAAGAAAATTATACATTTAAATATTCTCATATATAGGGCTTTAATATTTCTGAAGCAAGCACAAGACTGAGTAAAATCCGTAGCTGCACTATGCTCATTCCAAAGGGAACGAGGCCTGTTCAAGAACAAGAAAAAAAATATTTATATATATATATCGAAATGAATTCTAGCTAGTGAGGGACACAAATTGTTGGAAACTAATTGGTTATGCACATCAAAGTGCACTTAACAGTTACGACAAGCACCGCAGTGTATTTGAACGCTTGCACCATGAGGTTCTTTGCTCCGAAACGACTGTACTGTGCATTGTAAGTTTGCAGTTTAGCAAGCACCAATGCTGGATAAATGATAGAGATTTCATTAGATCATGCACGATAAGGCTACAAACACGTTTATAGGGAGCCAAAGATCTGATGTCTGACATAGCCAGAAAGAAAGAAAAACAATGTGAATGCTGTTGAATTCAAATCAAAACTTGCATCCAAGGTTGATACATTCAGAAAAGGGCTTCTCCGTGTTGACATGCATTACATGAGATGCTGTACATCATCAAATCTGACCTGTGATCGCTGTAATGAACCGTGGCCACGCGGAGCCCTCACGCAAGATTGATCCACACCCCACAACAGTTTTATGACTGACGCTAATGTGAGCTCAAACCATGAACCTTTAAGAAGTGAAACAGAAAACTAAACCATCCTGTAAGAGCCAATTTAAACAAGTGCCAATTTTAAAGGGGGAACTTGTGAATTATAAAAATTAAGTGCCACTGAGGGACTGTTTATAGATTCAAATCCCATCTGCAGAAGAAAAGAGTGATGGCAACGACTTCCTCCCAGATACAATCAAATTGTAAATGACTTTAGAAACTTCTTTTAGAAAAAAACATTGTATACTATTTATTTGACAACATGGAAACTGATTCCAATAACATGCACACCTTCGATCAACATTATTGCAACACTGGTTTCCCTGTTGTGTTGTGTGTGTGTGTGTGTGTGTGTGTGTNGCCAATGTCATGTAGTTTAAAAGAATCATTACCACCTCCACTTTAGTAGTGGTAATAATAATAATGATGAAAGCAGACAGAAATATTCCACTGCACAACAGAGCCCGACTGAAACGTGGCAGCCTTCCAGCAGCATGAGAAGAGTTTCACAGTAGGTAAAACAGACTAAAGGAGGACAGACGTGGGGGCATGAATGCTGATTAAAGCACTGGCCTTGGTGTCAACAGGTTGATGGAGCAGCAAATTTTAATCTTCACTGGATGTCTCCCATAAACGATCTCCCATCCTGACTGGGTTTCCTTTCTTGTGTTACAGCATGAACATGTATTTACATGATGCCGTTCTCCACAGAACATCAGTGTTGATACTTCATGGAGAGGGGCAGATGAACAAATGAAAAATTGGTCCGCATTTTTGTCCCTAAAACTGGTGGCGTTTTGTGTGACGTGTGTCTTACTTCNTCCTTTATACAACTCTATTACGTATGGTTTCTTTTTTTCTTCCCATAAAAATATTTCAAACTTTAGTAATCTGTTCTTCATCATACTGTTCATTTTCAGGGTCCGAGTCTGTTGTGTCCGAATACCGGTAATGGTCCGGTTCATTATCGCTAACATCCGGGGTTACAGATGTAGAAGTGCTGGCCTCCGAGTTGGATGGTTCCTCCACTGTTTTTGTGAAGTACAGCTTCACCTAATTGAAAAAAAAAAAAAAAAGAGAACATTTTAGCCAATTGAACATTTGTAGATTTATATACATTGCAACTTTGGATGAGCTTAACACCATAGTTTAACACCTGAATGAATAGCATTTGGAATGTGATGAGCACCAGTGCTTAACACACCTTGAAGTTTGGAGAGAAGTATCGGTTGGCTTTATCCTTATTGGCTTTATCCAAGTCGTTCTTGGTTAAAGTCAGGATTAGATAATCCTTGTCATTCTCTCCCCGTTCTGTTGTTTGGATTCCATCCAGTTCCTTCACTAAACCTCCGTTTTCAACCTTCTCTGAGCTCTCTTCTGGTCCGGGGATGAAGAAGGTGTTCACCCAGAAGTGAAACATCTTGTCCTGTTGAACAAAAATAAGCAAATAAAAGCTACTATCAAGTAGTGTAAAATGCAAAACATTTTATAAAACAAGTCTTCAATTACATCTCACAATACACATTACTTCAAAGCATTTTTAAAGGAAATGTTAATGTTATAATACCTAATGCCTTTTTGTCCACACGGATCAGTTTAGAGTGGTGGAGATAGGATAGTTTGTATTCAGCAACGATATAGAAAACTCAAACAGTGGCGATTTGACATGGAGTACACAAGTAGTGAATAACATGTGGGTGTAGTTGGATATACATACAGTAGTTGTAAATTGCAGCTATTGAAAATACATTGTGTGGTGGAGATTCTGTTGTACTACAATAGCAGTTTCTGATGGCACACTTAAAACAAATGAAAGGGCGTGTATTTGAGCTTACGTATTTTACTCAATATATAATTGAAAAAACATTACTACATGGTTATGTAATACATTAAGTTGAATGTCCAGAAAATAACTACATAATGATATACCATTACTGTGATATCCAATGACTGATTCCATGATTTTGTTTTACACCGCCCAACCATGTAAAAAGCTGTTCTGCTGCTGATGCCAGACTTACTCATTTGATATGAATGATCTTATATTTGGCTTCAATCGAGTTCAAAGTAAAAGTTATTTTAATAACTCAACTTGAGATCAACTACCTAATTTGTATTCAATTTTGCATTTCATTCCATTTGTAGCATTTTTGGTCACATTTATCACTACGTTACCAAAAATATTTGTTCTCATCAGTTCTGGTAATGCTTGACTTGACAAATTTTCATTTGTTAGTTCATGTTAACTAATGTAGTTAACTAATGTTAAGTATGAATAATACTTCTACAGTATTTATTAATCTTAGTGTTTAATGTTAACCTCAATATTTACACTTAAGTTAAAGGTGCAGTATGTAAGAATGACAATTAGTGGTCGAAATAGGTACTGCAGTCAAATTCAAAATATCACTGTTTCTCCCGCCAACTGCTCTTCAGCCTGGACGGCGCTCACACGGGTTGCCATTTTGAGAGAGGTGGTATTAACATTAAGTGACATGGCATCTGACACACAGAAGCCAATGGCAAATGTCACTATGCTTCTTGGCACATCCGGTCTTCATTGGCAGTGCCAGTGGATAGTGGCATGCGTCACTGACATTATCACGACACACTGACATGACACCTGACTGACACAGAGTCGCGGAACATGTCACCATGTGTTGTGACACCTCCAGTAGTGACTGACAGATGAATCGAGCACCTATACTGACGTAATTGTGACAAAATCCAAAATAAATAGCCTTTAAATAGCAATTAAACGCATTAAAGTCAATAATGTCTTTTCAAACGTGTTATTTGTGTCAAGTCTGTATTTGATTGGCATGTGATGAGCCACTGAATGTTTTGTGATACCAATGCTACTTTATGTTGTTTATCTCGCAAAGTCACAAAACTGGCCATTCTAGAGCCCCTTTCACACAGCGCTTTGGCAATTTGCCGGCAATTTCCCAGGTTCAGTGCCTTCTGTGTGAACGCAAACACGACCCGGGATTGATGCCGAGATCGATGCCGGGTGGGGACCTAGTAACATTGCCGTGTTCAGTCCCGGAACGCACGCTGTGTGAACAAAAGCTGTAATAATGCCATGTAGTAATGATGACCCTGAAGCCGGGATCGTTCGCCAGCTGTGAAACGGTACATAATGCGCAAGTTTATGATCGAATTAGAGAAAAAAAAAATGCACAAGCGTGATTTAAGCAAACTTAAGATACTGCTGAGACATTACAAGTCACATCGATGTCATGTGTCTTTACGGGATTTTTACGGGTTGTGTGTTAACGAACTCTGATTCCGGAAAATCACTGGCAGTGTGAATGAACCAAAATCAAATGAACCCGGGTCAAATCCCGGGTCACTTTATCCATGTATTTTCCGGAATCTCTGTGTGAAAGGGGCTTAGGAAAGACAAAATAAATATATCATGGGTCATTACAAATGACAAATTCGTGTCCGTTACTGTAAACCTTTATTTTTGCATGATGCTGAATGGACACACTAAGTGTCAGTATAAGTGTCAGTATAAGTGACCGTAACACTGGCCAGTGCAAGATTCTTTTATTAAAGCCACAGATGAGAAAAATCTGACACACAAAATTAGGCTATTTATTTAGGATTTTGTGTCACAATTACGTCAGTATAGGTGCTACTGCAGTTTGAGCACACGCAACAGGAAAAGAGCGTAATGGACAATGAAAATTGGCAACGTGCAGTATCACAGACCAAAACAATAACAAACATTCCACACATTTCAAAGTCAAATAACTGGCTGTATAAGTGGTTTTCAGAAAAACGAGTAAGTGAACAGCATGTTTCCTCAATATGTTCCTCAAATGCAAACATATTATGGTATTTTTATGCTTACATAGAGTGAATAAGTTACATACAGCACCTTTAAGCCCTCCTGTAGTACATTTTATCACTTAAAACTCACCTTTGATCACCAAAATGACATTTAAATGTTTTTTTTATGCCTTAAAATAACTTGAACGTAACTCTACACCCATGCTTCGTTTAGTATACTTGGATCCATGAATACGCAAATTTGTCCCCAGCTCCACTCAATCACAAAATCTCGGACTACCTGATCCACTCGTTCAACTTGCCACTAAATGCTGCACAATGGAAAGTGGAAATACTGGTTTAATTCAGCCATATATGTTTGAACCAGAAAATAATTCAGAAGAAGAGGAGGAAGGGCGAATTATACAGGTTTGTCTACAACTCGATGTATCACAATGGTAATGTGTTTTATGTATCGCTTTCTAAAAGATTATAGCCATAACGGTAACTGATATGATTAGCCTTTGGCTTGACAACTTTATCAAACAGCTAATAATGTTTTGCTAATGTTACACAAACCATGTTCCTATCAGAGTCCGATTTTTCATATTAACAGAAAAATATACTGGAATAACCTGGCATCTCTCGGGACTCCCCAGGGTTTCAGCTTAGTTAATGATATGCTAAAGCTGCTCATTCAATTTACTGCTCATTGTTAATTCATGTTAGCCAATACATCTGTGTTAAAAAACGAGACCATATTGTGAATTTTACTATAATTCTATTTACTCTGTATAATATATAGCATTATATTCTACATTATAAATTGTTATAAATTGTTTGTTTTGAATCTGTTTGCATCAATGATTATTATTTCCTGTTTCTCACTGTAAAGCTGCATGACTGTGGTATTGGTAACCTAGTAACCAACAGTAAATAAAACACAATCAATGGAAACATGAGTGACATGTCATTCAACTCTATGAGCCTCCTTTAAGTGAACAGTAAAGGGTCGGTTTCCGTCTGAGAGCAGTTTTCCCAGTTTGTTTATTAATACAAGACAGAATAAAACGATTATCCTTTCGCTACAATGCTCAGCCACGCGTCAAGTAGTCACTAGCTGAAGGTTACTATGATGTGAATGTGCGTGCGATCACGTGATGACATTACACCGCCAGCCTCGAATCGAAACGCACATACATTAGGCTATACACATTAACATAACACACAGTCACTGAACGGAGTGCGTGTGGTGGAGCAGTGTGGAGAAAAGATCATCCTTAATATCTGGTTAGAAAACAAGACAAGTAACAATAGAGATCTGTAAGAGCGCTCTCTGGGCTGTTTGGGAACTGACACTTACCTTTTTCATCATCTTGTTCTGCTTGTGGAAGAACTCTACCTTGATGTCTCCACACACAGGCAGCGGCTGCGGAAACTCAAAGTACATGTATTTCTCCTCTCGCCTTGTGTGCACTGGGTTGGAGGTGTGGATTTTCACCTTCAGCTGGTACACCACAAACTGAGGATCTACGAAATAAAACAATGTGTAATTGCCATTCCAGCTCTGTGCGACAAACTAAATGTGAGCTTATGCATATGTTAACATGACAGAAGAGAAGCATAGAGGAAAACAACAGGATAGAAACAGCAGAAAAATTTATACAGAAAAGACAAGTTAACAGTGGCATGCTAAGGGCCCTATTCTGAGAACAGCTGACGCAGGACCACACTTCCCATCTGCTTTGGATGGGACATCACAAACTACCACCCAAAAGTGGCGTTAGGGGCTTTTACTTGTACATGGCAAACACATTCTACAAAGCAACACTGGCTAGGCTAACAGAACAGAAAATGAGAAACAATTTTTTTAAAAAGCTGACGTTACCCCAATGCCAATTGGTTTTTCTGAACCCATGTGGAATCTGCTCACTCTTGCTTTTTACAGCAGAATCCCCTTGGAGAAAAAGAAGGAGATTAAAGACTGTCCAGTGGCCCGGCCAGAGCAAGAGAGAGAGGGCACTTTGAGGTGAAGAAATGTTTAAACAGAGCTAAAAACACAACACACACATGTAGAGCTTTAACAGAACTGGACTGAAATATTAATGGCCATAAAAGACTATGTAGGAAACCATAAGTGCAACATCAATTGGAAGACCTTTAGCCTTGAGGTACGCTCTCTATATAAAAAAAAAAAAAAAAAAAAAATTTACACAAGTTGTTACAGACAGAAGAACAAAAAATATATATAATGGAAGATAAAGTTCAGATTTCAAACAGTAGGTTGTCTAAAGCATCATTAATGATCCACCCTGGAGCTGTGTGCCTTTCTGTTTGTAGCGAGTACGGTAGGCTTGGTTAGTGTCACCAAGAATGTGTTCAGAATAGGGCCCGGAGGAGGTACAGTCATAGACAGAGACATGGATGCTGTGCAACAGCGCCACTGGACAAACTCGCACTCCAAGTAAAGAGTTGGCCCTCTGGAAGCAGAGCTGCCTGGAAAATCTTTACACATTCTTGCCACTTTTCTTTGAAAACGACAGAGCTATGTGCATATAATAGTCCAGGAAGTACATTAGGACTATCTGGATAAAGGTTAATGTCTAGGTGCATAGAAAAAGAGAAGTTTGAATTTATAGGGTAGAATTTACAGCAGTTGAAGCAAAAAGGAAAGCCACAAGCAGCCATGAATGCTATTTAGTAAAGCTGCCCCTTGGTACTGTTACAATAATGAAGTGTGTGTGTGTGAGTGAGAGTGTGTTTGGCTGGGGTGAGAGACTTGATCTCCATTTCTGGAGCCCCTGCGTACACCTGGTATTCATGTCTGAAATGATCCGACAAGTGGACTGCACAAAAATGAAGGTAAAAATGGAGGTAGCTTTACAGAAATTCATGATGTTAATATTTGTATAACTTGTATAATGCCTAATCTCCCACATTTAGCAATTTAGATGTGGCCGATAGGATCATTTGATATCCTATCACATCCTATAGGATAGTCTGAAACCCTATCACCATAAAAAGAATGAAATATAGCTGCAAGCAGCAATTAAGGGGCCAAGCACAAAGGCGGCACGAGTATAAGACCAACTGCAACAATGAGCAGTTAAAGACATATTGAGATGATTAGGCAAAAAAAAAAAAATATATAATACAATCAGTAGTAACGATTTATTGGTCTATCACTTTCGGCCAACAGGTGGTGTTGTGACCAAATTGATGTGGCGTGGTCAGAGTGAGGTGACAATGACATTCAAAGTTTGGTGTCAATATACCAAAGCATTGGAGAAATACCGCCTCAGATGTTTTGTCATCAAGCCATCAATTTTGTTGATCAGGTATAAGAAAATGGTTTGTCTATTGACACGAAATCCATAACTTTCTGCCAGCATGGTCTGAAGATGATCTGACTCGAATTTGGGGAAAATCGGACAAACGGTCAAGGAATTTGAAAAAGTAGGTTTTTAACGAAAAACTAAAAATCGCAGACATAAAGTTTGACCAACTGGCAAAATTGGTGTCTATGTTTTTGGCATGACCTAAGGAATCTAATAAGACCCGTTTCATCACAATTGGCAAAACTAATTAAAAACTAACTGTCTTGAAACTATTTGAGTACCTTCAGGGAACGGTGCTGATTGCACATACCGAGTTTCATAACGATACATCAATGAGTTCATAAAATATAGCAAATATAGCATGCTTCACCAAACCTACAGAGACCAGTTTTGTGATTTTTGGCCAAACCATTCAGATGTTATAAGCAAAAATGGCAATTTTCATATCTCCTGACCACTAGGTTTCACTGCGCCAAAACTGTGCAAGTACCCACAGGTCATGGTCACCAAGGACATCAAGTTGGATTGAGCGATTACATGAAACATTATGCATTACGTTAAGTTGTACCGTTTCTTTTAACATACCTTCTGATGTTCATTCATGTTTATTTTGTGTTTTTCATGTTTATTGTACAACTAGTTGTAAAGTCGAAGAGATCAGTTCATGTGTGCTCGATCTGTGCTGGCACTTCGCTTGAACTGAGGCACTAAAGCAGTCTGTCATGCCACATTAAAGTGCATACAAATAGTATTGTTTTTTTGAATTTCATTATAAAACTGACAGAATTTGAAAACAGACTTTGTTTCATATCAAAAGTAACAAAAGCACAAATCTTATTGCAATTTATTGGAATGGATGCATGCCTAATATGTCATTCATAAATTTTCTAGTACAATAATCATTTAGCAGACACTTATCCAAAGCGCTTTACATACCATTGCCCTATTATTGCTTCTATTCTTCTCCTCATTTGTAAGTGCTGTGACCAGTTCCAGTTAGTCTTTTTG
Organism: Squalius alburnoides; assembly: GCA_029874215.1. Taxonomy (NCBI): domain Eukaryota; kingdom Metazoa; phylum Chordata; class Actinopteri; order Cypriniformes; family Leuciscidae; genus Squalius; species Squalius alburnoides. Next base: position 17,968 of record JAPMNS010833285.1, read on the forward strand.
CTGTAGTTTTTTTTTTAGTTGCACTTTATTTTATAGTACGTGCACTTATGTAAGTACTTGGAGTACTTACCCAAGAAAGTACTGGGTAATATAAGGTAACTACATGGGCTAAGGTTAAGTTTAGGGGTAGGTTCAGGGTTAGTACCTAATTATTAACCAGTTATTGTAATTACTATAATAAGTACAGTATGGGGAACAGGACTGTAAAAAAGTGCTAGCTTTTTTTAAATAGATAACCTATATAGATTAGTAAGTGTAAGTTTTAATAGGCCAAGTGTTGACGGAAAACGTTTATTAAGATTAAACTTCACGTAAATTGTTGAATCTGGCTGAAATTTGAAATCTGCCAAATTTAGAATCTTTATTTTATACTTCGGTATCTGGTAAACCCATTAATTCACTCCCATGCCACAGATTTTTAAAAAGCATGTCTCGGTATGAGACTTCTCAGAGACAATTAAAAAAATTGTATGCAACTAATACAATCCAGAATTATAGTCTCCTCAGTGTTTTCTGAAACCGCGGCGAAACAGCACAGTGAAATATCCTAGAACACGCAAAAACAGCAAGACTTTGGGTGTACAAGCACTGCTTAAGTGCTGCCAAACTGCCTGTGATTTCCCATGTGCATCTCATCGAAACAGACCCTGACATTTGTGACTGGCGCATCCTGCGTGAAATGGCCTGTAGTTAGAATCGCATGTGCCAACGTTGCATTTGTACTGTAAAAGCTAATGCTTCCTGGAAAACACAGGACCTTGAACTCACCTACTCATCCACTAAACTAAAACAAGAGTTTTAAACTTTGAAGGGTGTGTGTAAATGTTAAAGAAAATACCTGATCACAAAAGTTGGAAAAGTCAAGACTGGTCACAAAAGACACAGGAAGTGAAAGTTAATACCAGGTGTATACAGCGATGCCTCTCACCAAAGCACTTGTGATCTTAATCACCCGAGACGGATGATGATGATACAAAATATAAAACAACAGTGCCAGAAAGAGAAAAAGAGAAAAAGCACTTACTGCAGGTCCCTCCACTGAACATAGGCACTGTCTCAAACACCATCTTGTGAAAGAGCAAGGCCACAGGTTTGTACTCGAGCTTATTCTTCAGAAGGTAGCTATAGTAGTACACATATCTCCTCTGACTGGGAATAGTCACTCCCTGTGAAATAGAAAACCTCAGCGTTAATGCCACATCTCCTCCTGAACAACACCAGATTTGAGTCATTAAAGGCAACATGACATTTGAAACAACGGTTCTACGGGGAAGTTTTTTTTAACAATGCCATAAAACCTTCTAAAGAACCTTTTGTGCAATGGAAAGGTTTTATGGATGTTAACGTTTCTTCATGGAACCACTGATGCCAATAAAGAACCTTTATTTTGTGTGATAAGTGTAGGGTGCAACATTTGGGTTCCAGGATTAAAAATTCCATTCTTTTTCTCCATAGGGGAACTGATTCACACAGGACTTTGTAAGACTATGGGGTGTGGACCTCTATCCCTCTAGTGAACATTTTTGTAGATTTTAAAATTTAATGCATCAATCTGGCACACTTTGAGAATTTAGAATTAAGTGCTCCAAACCATGTTCAGTGCACACTTGTACCTGGACTTAAAAGTGGACTTAAAGTCCCCATGAACCGGAAGTTGCAAACGACTTTTCTCCACTGTTGTGACGCATTTCCAAGTGAAACGGAATATTGAACAGAGGGCAGGGTTTTACTCTAGTGCTCCTTCTCTCCATCTCTGCTCATAGCAGTCTAACGGTTTGAGGGGAGCGGTTAGGTGTTTCCCAAACCAAGCCGTCAAATTGACGTCATCAGAAAAGGAACGCCATTCCAGACCGGAAGTAACTTTTCAGATTTTGATTAAAGATTGCCATGGCAAAAAAAAAGAAGAAATCTGTTTATTAACTTGCACGGATTAATTGTACACCACAAGACTAGTAATTTGCGCTAACAAAGTAAATATGGTCAATTTTGATTTCATGTTTTAGGAAGCCAAACAATTAGAATATATTAATAATAATAATGATTTTATCGTATTATTAACCCATAAGACAGCAACTTGTGTATATGTCAAACAAATGCACTGTAAAATAAATGCAAATGAAAGATTAAGCACATTTAGGAAATTACTAGGGATATAAACAGTTAATCGATTATCGATTAATTGTCGACAAGGATTTACTCGATTCAATT
>JAPMNS010833287.1:0-11743 GCA_029874215.1 Squalius alburnoides
GTTACAAATTACATATATCAATGTATGTGTTAGCACATTCTTCTTTTTATTATCAAAAACACTGAATTAATGTGTTGACAGTACTAGTTTTAAACATATATGCTTTTCTGCAGTTTGTATGCTGCATCTGCTTTGAAATGCTGACTAAACATACAATAGTGGTGACAGATGAATCTTATTTGCTCGTGCTAAATTTAACAGAGCTTTCCCTCCTCCCTCTGATTGCCATAAGGATGTTTGCTTGTTTGTCTGTTCTCGAACGCTGTTAATATGTCATGATGGCAACTGCTAGTCTTAATGGAACATGGCGCTACAGAGTAGATAAACAAATCAAGATGGGAAAGTGTGGCATGCCTGGGTTATCTGCAAAGAAATTTTGAAGGAATAGTTATTTATGTTAAGTTTTAGGTATTTCCTGGTTTTAAGCTTTTCTTTACCAAGGAAGTGACACATGAGTATTAACACAACTCATCTTTGCTCTGTAAAAGAACTTTAAATGGTTGCATAAGAAAGAAAAGGATCATTACAATTCAGTGTACAAATACATGGAAGAAAGAAGAACAAATCACAATTCAAATAACAAATATTGCAATAATGCTGAACATTCATTAGGAGATTATCTGACTTTGCGCTTAAATTTCTTTAGTTTAACAACACTGAATAAAGCCAAAAATATATAGCACATGAACAATGAGGTGACCTACAAAATAAATGTCTGTATTAAGGGGCTGAATTTATTGCAGAACTTTAATAGGGAAAGAGGTTTAAAACAAAGCCTAACCAGAATATCCGAGTCACATCAATACAATGCTGCTCATTGTAAACAGAAGGTGGAATCATTACAGAAACAGAACATAATCAATTTTCATAAGGTCATGGAGACACTTCTGAATGTGCTACAGCACAAGAACAAACACAATATGGTATAGTTGTGTACTTCTGCGAGTTGACAATAATCGGATGTAATGGTGCAGTATCCATCCATTAGTATCACAACAATTAAAGCTGGGATTAGGAGGACGTTTACTGAATTGAATGCAGCGTGTTTCCATCTCAAAGAGTAAATGAAGGACATATCGCCAATCACACACATTGATTTAGCCGGTAATTACAACCAACTTGACGACTCTGTTGCCTCTCAAACCTCCTAATGTGTGCACAGTCACGTACCATAAAGCCATTTAACATTAAAACAAACTTGTTTTTTCTGCACCTTTCTAGTCCTTCTACCAGAGACCCATAACAGCTGTGTCTGATAAATAAATTGATCATAGTTTACATAAATATCCTGTGACAGATATTGGTGAAAACTGGTAGAGAGTTTAAATGTGGCCACAGAGGCTAAGCTAACAAAATTATCAAAACAGGGAGAAAAGAAAAAAATGAGAGGTGAGAGCATGCAGTGTACCCCAGAGAAAAAGCTTTATAGAGGACATTGATCTCATCCAGTGACAGTAACTTATAGCGCAACATTATATGAATAAGAGAATTTCTGAATAAGTAATAATGTTTTGTGTACTAAAACAGTTTGAAGGGATACAATAAAATGCCTGTATGAATGGTTTAAACTCAACTAAATAACAAAACACTTGCAAAACTGATTAAAAATATTTTACAAAAACTGTGAAGCACAAAAACTTGATTTTGTGTTATAGTAAGATGAAACACAGTGGTAAGACAAAAAGTAAAGATGACAAAAATGTAGTAATAGTCTAATGGGCCATTCACACAGGACACATTCTCTTGCTCCATCGCCATTTTTTAATGATTAAATTGATATTTTTGGTCTACGTACACGTGTGCTAGATTAACCTTTTTTTTTCACTCTTCAGTGTCCCTAGTGCCACATTTGAACTATTTTATATACAGTGTGATGGATCAATGTCAGGTTACAAAACATCACGTTTCTGGGGGTTTGAAAAACATTTACATGTATGCTTTAATCCAAAGTGACTTAAGCCGCGTTTCCACAGAAATTACCCGGAACAATTTGTCCTAGGAACTTTTTTTCCCCCAGACCTGTTGCTGTCTGTGTTTCCACCGCGGTCTAAAGTAGCGTGAAGATTGATGATGTAGGACTGCACGCGACTTTACAGTTCCTGCTGGATTTCATCCTCTGAATTTAAGCTTAAAAAAAGCCTGAATCTTGTTGTCGCTGAATCTGTTGTATTTTTTAAACTCCATTAGAATTAGTATTAGAATTGCAGACAACTGTTACTGCACGCAACACAACAGATGGTGGTTGAAATAAAATGCTGTGTGGGGTCAACCAATCAAAATGCAGCATGAACTCAACCAATCAGCATGTTCAGCTCCCAAGTCCCACCCCTGAAAGTACTACCTCGTGAGCAGGGACTTTCGGAGTGGGTAAATATTTACCCGAAACTTAATTTAGACCCTAGTTCCTGTGGTCGAAACACAACGAGAACCACTACAAAGTTCCTAGTTCCTGGGGAAAGTTCCTGCGGTGGAAATGCAGCTTTACTTTGTGTTGAAAGTATACCTTTAATCAAACTATGCATTCCCTGGGAAGCATGGAATTTCTAGGAATACTCTGTCCATAATATTTACATATGAACATGACTTCTTTTCAGTTCCGCTGCACTAAAATGTTTGCTAGAATGCATCCTGTGTGAACTGCCTCTAAAAGAGTGATAGCAACATGGACAAATAGAGTGTCACATGATAGTGGACTGAGATGGAAAGCGTTTCTCCAGCTCCTCCACTAGTGAGTTCATCTTTGGATTGGGCTCTGGTGGTGGTGCTTCTTGTACAGGCTCCGCATCTGACACGCCAGCCTCTGGTTCGACAGACACTTGTGGTTTGGGGACAATCTTTGGCGGGCACTGCTTTTTATCTATTTGTCTGTACATGTTGGCAACGGATTTCTCTAAGTCTGCTATGTTCTGGAAGTTCTTCAGGATCCCCTTGAGTTCCCTCTTAGGAGGCTCCGGCTCGGACGGCGGTGGAGGTGCTGCAGGGCGTAAGGACACCGGTCGGAGGGATGTGATGGAGGGAAGAGGAGGAAGGACAAACGGAGAAGGAGGCATGGGACGGGAAAAGACTGGTGATAAGGCAGGGGGGAGAGGAGGAGGAGGTGGAGGGGATGGATGTGGAGGAACAGGTGAGGATGGTGGGATAGGAATAGACTGGGGTGGGGGACTGGAGGGAGGTGGAGGAGGTGGTGGTGGTGGAGGACTGGAGGGCGGTGGAGGAGGTGGTGGTGGTGGGGCAGGTATATCTGGAGGGTCGGGGATGATCTCCACATTGACCTCATAAGACTCCGCATCAGGATAGGAAGTTATTCTGCTGTACTTCCGCAGAACTGGCGGAGTGGGCTTGTGACTGGGCGGAGGTGTTCCGTCACTCTGGGTAATGATTATGGATGGGGGCCTGTTGTTATGTCCCATGATTGAAGATTGCGGGGTCTCAAAAACAGAGAGAAAGATATCAGAAGAGAGTGACCCACGAGAGTCCTGGCCTTGCCTTTGCCTCATGTCCTGCATGGCCTGCTGCTCAAACTGACGTGCCTGCTCTTTTACTGTCAATTTGGGCTCTGTGTCTTCATCCTCAAACCCATCAAATTCATCAATCATTTCTTTACTGTCCTTAAGGCCAGACTTCAGAAGTTGCAGCTCCCACTGAACTGGGTCCATTACCACCCTTCTACTCCTTAGGGCTTCATTGGTCTCACATTTGTGCAATCTAGAGGGTAAAGTCCAGGAGTGTCCTGAGCCTGCAGATGGGAAGCGCAGGATGGACTTTCCCAGACCTCTCATGTTGGGTGAATACATACCCAGGAGGTACCTCAGATTTTGGTGCTCAGGGCTGCTGAGGGTGCCGTCATCATGGTACAGGGGGTTGGTTGTAGTAAGCGGGTTCTCATCTGAAAGGAAGGTAATGTTGCTTTCCGACTTGGGCAAGTTGTTCAGTAGGATTCCATTAGCGGTGGACAGCTTGTGAGCAGCAATGGCACGGGTGGCAAATGAGCTAATGAGACGCTGACGATCGCCATCCTTCAGAACACACCTCTTAGTCCTGCTTTCAGCATAACCGCAAAAAGAGACAAAGAACGACTTAAAAGAGGATGTGTACAACAAGGTAGACGGGGAAGTAGGATGGAAGCCAGCTACAAAAAGCACCTGTCTGGATTGACTTCAGTAAAAATAACAAAAAGTGCTAATTAAATCCTAGGCAAACATCTACAACACATTCCAATGAAGGGCACTAACACAGGTCTTAGCTAATATCACTAATTAGAAGGAGCGAGGCAACTGATCACAATTCTAGGCAATGGAAGGCAAGAATGTTCAACAGCTTTCTCAGAAACAATCACAAATACATCTCTACCTTAATTAAATTGTCTAAAACATTTGGAAACAGATGACTGCCTACTTACTTAGGTCTGATATCCAAGAAATGAGAATGAGAGATGAGGAAAAGACAAAATATATATATATAAGTGAAATTAGCAATACGTTAAAAAAAACGCCATTCCAGAGAAATCAGTTTAGGGGTGCAGTAACACAGTTATTCCAGTGTTAATAGTTAGATAATCACAATTAGATCCAGGTAGCAGTATAGAAACAGCCAGTTCAGAAAAAGGGTAGAAAATGCTCACGTAAAGCTTAATTAGGTAATATGCAGCAAAGCTGTCTAGAAAACGAAAACCAGCAAGGAATCAGTTGGTTGCTTATTCTTCCTCCACACAGGGAGTATATGCAAATCCCTGGAATTGTATGATAAAAAGTAAATGAAATTCGGCATATTCATTGAAGACATACTGTCTTTTATTATGCCAGTTTTGGGGTCAAAAGTTATGGAACAATTTAAAATAAACAACAAAAAAGGTACTTTTTGAAAAAACAAAATTGTTGGCATGCAAAACACTTCTGAATATGACAGTGAAAAAGTCGGGAATTTTGATTGTATCTTGGCAACAAAACTTTTTTGCCAATTAAATTGCCGTGAGGGCAAATCTCCTGCCTTCCTACACCTCATAAAAAGTCCAGTCTTCAACAAATTTGAGTCAGATGATAATCAGACCATGATAAAAGTGGATCTTTGATATCCTAACAAAACTTCCTGTAATATTCTATGAAATGATGACTACTAACACACCAAACAAGACGGGAAGCTGTATATTATAACGTTTTTTGAAACCTTGTGAGCTTAGGACCATACCCTAGGGGTAACAAAACAGTTTGGTGATCACCTCAACCTGGAACACCATCAACAGAAGCCCTAGCCCTAGCTTTGCTTAGCCATAAAATCAGGTTATGTTAATTCATACGTTTATTAATTAGAAATACTGCACCCAGAGCATCTTAACAATTAAACAAAAATGTCCATTTACTCAAATTGAGCTTCTTGTTCTAATTGTACAACTCTCAATTATAATTTAAACAAGACGCTTGTTTAAAAATGGCAATGTGGTTAAAAAACAACAACTTAATTTATAGTCATAAACAGACTTTTTTAAAAAAAAAAAAACTTTTTTAGACTATTTATATCAGTCAGTGTTTGGAGACATTGACAAGTAAAGTTCTGAAGGTATAAAACTTACATGGTGCTGTCGCCGAGCTCTTCATACAGATTGTTGGTGGCAGCACCTCCGGATTTGCCAGTGGGAAGCGCCATTTGGATCCTAGCTGTTTTTGCACATTCTGCCTGCCGTCTTTAGATAATGAAGTCAACAAGTTGAGCAAAATAAAAGCATTGTCTTATATATGAAATATTCTCTGGACATTTAGCTATTTTGGAGTTTTTCAGATAAAAAAAAAATTAATAATTAGATCAGTGGTTCTCAAATTGTGGGTCAGAGACAGCAATATAATAATAATAATAATAATAATAATAATAAACAATGCCATGTAAATAATAAAATGCAACTAAGCATATAATCTTATATAGTTAGGTGTGCACAATAAAAATACTTTTTTTAATGCCAAAAGTTGTTAATTATAATGGTATTTTGGCTAAAATCTATTTAAGCTAGTCATATTTTGGCAGACGCCACCATGGACAGGTTGCAATATGTGCCCTCGTCCTTGGAAAATTACACACACACACAAAAAAAAAAAAAAATCCCAGACTACATTAAATACGGGTTGCAATGAGGTTGCATTTTTTTTTTTTTGCAGTGAACTATCGACTGTCAAGAGCATACACATTAAAATTCAAGAGACATTTGGAAACCAAACACTCAAAAAATATTTTTTATGTTAATACATTTCACTGTTGTTGATTTTTGTTGTTGTATCATTAACTTTTGTACGACGAGCTATTTAGGTAGTGTTGGGTTGCTATTTGGTTTTTGCTATTATATTTTCAATGTAAAATCTGGGTCTTGAAGCAAAATCATTTGAGAACCACTAAATGTAATAATGCTTGAGAGAGGGAAATGGTAAGGATATATAACCAACATATCATAACGCATGCATGTCTCTGTACAATACTTACTCTTTGAATCTGAAATTGATGCATTGTGAAAAGAAGAAAAAAGAGATATATTAGTCGATGACACATTGCACAGCAGTATCAGTAACGGCACTGAAAGAAATGATGGTGGATTTCAGTCACACAATTAATAAATCTGCTTTCTGATTCCCATTAGTATGAATTATCTTCATCCCGAACTAAACCATCAATGATTCTAGAATGATCCTTATATCTCTAGTTCAGATCCTGTCATTTCATTCCTGAATCTCATCGTCAGGTCTGCCATATGGCACTGGCTCAGCTGGCACAACATGTAAAACTCATCAAATACAGACGGTTTTCTCATATTTACCTCTCATGGCCTTAATTAATCTTCTTTCACACCGAATAAACACAAGATCAGGCAGATCACAAGGTGTTACCATTGTGACTGAAAAGAGAGAATGTGTGTACGCGTAAATGTTGTACTGAAATCCCAGCGGAGGGAAGCTGCCTGCTTAACACAAAATGTTTCTAACTTAATGAACATTTTTTTTAATTTATTTATTAGATGCTAAGTGGAGAAACCTTCGGTCTTAGCAGTCTTTCCACTGATTCACCCGCATTCCCACACAGGGCATGAAAGCAACATAATATTTCTGTTAAAAAAAAAACAAAAAAAAAAAAAAACTACAAAAAAGGCAAAGATTTAGAACAGATGAAATGTTTGATGGCTAATTTTACTAAACATAATTATTATAGGACATTTTTGGGGATTTGGATTTGAGCTTAAGGTGTACTGGACTATAGTGGTGACACTCACTGTCGGTAGGTGATGATGACGATGAGAATGGCAGGGATACAGCACATGATGATGATGACGGCCAGGGCCAGCAGTGCTCCTTCAGTGTATCCAACAGACTGAACTGCCTTCTTTACGCTCTCCACCACATCCGGTGTGCGGATCTCCAGAATGCGTCCTCCGCGACCTAGGTAGGGCTGGAACTCCTTATTGATATCCAATAACTTCCCATCTAAAAACCTGGAGAAAACCAAACGAACAGTCACGTATGTGGCCTTGCATATGCTATTCGATTAGTTCTGCAGTGCAAGCAACATAAATCTGGCAAGAGAGATCTCACTTGCTTTTTAGACTATCAGTGAATGACTAAGCAAACATATTTAAAATTAACTTTAATTAACTAAATGTGCACAATTTCTAAATATCATTCACATTGCATACAGCTAAACAAAACGTTGATAAAATAAATAAGAACTATATTAGAACTAAAGGGTTTTAAAGTGCATTCCACAGCCTTCATGATCTGCCCGTACAAGCGTTAGAAACAGTGGTGTCTGAGCAGGATAATTACTGTGACAAGACAGACAATATGGCTAAGGATTTAACCACAAGTCTCATTTTTATGAAAAATGAGAAAATGTCTAAACAAACATAAACACACACTCCATCTGCTTTATCGTGCTGCTTGGGAAAAAAACTGGGCAAACATAAATGCACGTCTTAAGACTAACTAATGGCTAGGGATGGATTGCCTCTTAAATCAAGCTATAAGCAATTTTATTTCAAAGTTATTGTGGAACCTGATTGACGCAACACAAAATAAATGATTATTCATAACAAATGAATAAGTTAGACATCAGTGCAGACTGGTCAAAATGAGCCAAGAGAGCCACAAACAGCCAACATGCTTCATCTTGTAGTGGTAAAAATGAAGTCATATTTCCACCTTCAGGAACAGAACACAATATCAGGACACAACCGCGGGAGTATTTTTATACATGGTGTTACATTTTTCAAATCCAAAACATGTCCACTTGATGCACCAACAACATTGTTGTGGCATTTTTTATCCATGTCAATAATAAAAGCCACACAGACACAGTATCACAGTATCAATCTTCAAAATAAAGGTTCCAAAAGGGTTTTTCCGCAGCAATGCCATAGACGGACCATTTTTGGTTGCCCAAAGAACCTTTCAGCAAACTAACCTTTTTATTTGTACACAGAACATAAAATCCACAATCCTTTTTCCACAATGAACAACCTTTGTTACAATGGAATGATTCCATGGATGTTAAAGGTTCTTTATGGAACCATCAATTGGCAATAAAGAACTTTTATTTTTAAGAGTGTATGAAGGGTAGATATGTCTCAAACAGTTAGGCACACAAGTTACAAGGAAAAGTCAGGGCACCAACACCATTTTCAACTAAAAATGGAAAACTTTTTATGCGTTTTGGCCATTCAATTACACGAAAACAGCGTATTGGGAGTATAAAAAGTTTTCCATTTTTAGTTGAAAATGGTGTTGGTGCCCTGTGGAAAACTTTTGGAAAACTTTTTACAAGGAAAAGTCAGGGCACCAACACCATTTTGCAAATAAAACTGGAAAACTTTGTATCCGTTTTGGCCATTCAATTACACGAAAACAGCGTATTGGGAGTATAAAAATGCTGTTATAAAACAATACAGTTATAAGTTGGGTAAACTGGATGCACTTACTTGAAAAGCTCCTGTCTTGAGAGAGCTCTGTTGGTTAGAGGATCAATTGCGTAAACCATCAGGTCAGATTTGGAGTAGTCCTCCTGTTCATAACCCTCACCAAAACGTCGAGGCCCGATTGATTCCACGACTACTTTAGCTCCTGGGATCTGATCCTGGACGTAGCGCTCTAAAATCCTGAATTAATAGACAGACAGAAGATGAGAGATCTATAACAGAACCTTTCTACATACCAAAGATGTTCCATTTAATATTTTGTGACTATTCATTTACAGTAAAGGAAAGCTCTACACAAACAGCTCAGCAAAGAATGCCATTTTTACACAGGGCGTGTCAAAAAGAAAGGAAAAAGAAAAGAATAGAGCCAAAGATGTTGCACTGGTACAGGGTACACCAACAATTTAAAGAATACTGCATATGGACTTCAAAACCATAAACGTGGTCTGCAAATGAGAACAAATAACAAACTGAACACAAAATAAAACTCATTGTGAAACAAATAAAAAATTAGAGGGTCTGCATCTAACTTTTTTTCTGTGCTAATTTGAGAGCCCCTGAGCCATTAATTGGTGGGCATATCTCAGGGAAAATAAACTGACAATCAACTTCCACACAATTGCAAACATGCACAATAAACACTAATTGCAGTAATCACCGTAACTGGATAAATAAAACAGGAAAGATTGCACAAGAGCAACAATTACACTGCCTAAATCTAACCCAAAAGCTGTAAACCCCTATATTATCCATGTTTATCAGGCTGAACGGGAGCTGTTTTAAACGCAGAGGTGCACGGAGGACAAATACAAAGCAAGGGCTGAAATGAGCTGTGTAAGACATGCATTGCTTCAAAGCTGGTGTCCTTGTCTCCCAATAGGTGCCTTTATTACCCCTCAGCTAACATCTCAGAGTAGCCAGCCCTGCTCAGCCAATTACCAGCAGTGTCTCCGATATCCCCTTCACAGCTGCCGAGGGGAAATAAGAACATGGGACAAAAAAGAACAGAGGCTGGAATGATGACTCTAAAGGAACAAAGAGCGGGTTTTCTGAGGAAACAGCCTGACAAGAGATGATGAGGAGGTTTGAGAAAACTCGGGCTGTGAGTTATATCACCTGAGGCAGAAAATGTGTATTAGTGTCTGTGTATATACTAGGAATATTAAGATGTGTTTATGTCTTCATATTTGCACTGCACAATCTCAGCTCTATCCTGTCTATGTGAAAATGAATACCCTCATCTTTTTGTCTTTCCAGAACCAAAAGAATTTCCAGTTACACCTTGTTTTGATGATCCCCTTTAGACAAGTAACACTGCAACTGCATGTCAACTAACTCTGAGTATTAGTTGAGTATTAGTAGACTGTTAGGAGCAGGGGTAGGGTTAGTAGAATAAGGGTTAGGTTAACTTATTCACTAGAATAAGCTGACATGCACTTGCAAATATACTTATAGTTAGTAGAATGTCTAAAGGGGATCATCAAAATAAAGTTTTATTAAGCAGACAGTCTAAATCTACTTATAATCTACAAATTCTGTAATGAGAGTTAGTGAGAGTTAAACACAAGGACAAGGATGTGTTAAACACTACTTGTTTAATATTTTTAGATGTATATTATGATAAGTTTTTCTTCTTTATTTCTTTCTCTCTGTTCTCTTGTGTATATAAGCAAGTAAGTACCTAGAGCTTCCAGACACCATACCAAATTCATTGTGCACACTTGATTGATTCTTGATCTGATTCTAAATTTGTATGAGAAAGGGACTGAAATTGAAGTTGTTATAGACCTTATGCGCAAGAGAAATGAGGGCGCCGCCATCTTTAGAATATTGTCTTTGAACTTCCGTTTTTGCGGTCGCTCTGTGTATTTCTATGGCATCGCTGTCCAGGAGTAATTAGCTTTTTAAGTGGATTTACTTATTGTAAAGTTAACGAAAGTTATCATGAGGACTGTAATGTTTAAAGAAGATGACTTAACAAATGTCAGTCGACCGGGAAGATTTTAAAAAGAGCCGTTCATTAATAAACAAGCAAAATCTGTGAAAATACAGACCGGAAGTCAAAAGACAAGGAGCGCAGCGCTGAAAAGGGGCGGGGCTACATAAGGTTTATTCAGTAAAAAAAATCTCAAATTTGACAAATTCAGCTGCCGTTCATGATTGGTTATGCCACACAATAACGAATCATGTTTGGCATCACAGATGAAAGAATTTTCATATTTCACATTTGAATATAAATAAACACAGCTGTGATTTTCAGTAAATAGCAACTTAAATTTCACAATGCTAATGTATGGCATCAGAAAACTTGGAATAAAGTGCATATACAGCTAATGTTGTCCAGAGCCGTCGATAGGGGACACAGTTTTAAGACCCCAAACGAAATAGGAGGACAAACTGGTGCAGTTTTATTTCAAACAAAAAAAATGCCAAAATAAAGTTTGTTTAGAGGAGGTTCGTTTTGGGGAGTTTACTCTGGCTGGTAAATACTTTCAAACTAGGGCTGCATGATTAATAGCAATTAACATGAAATGGCACTTAAACCGATTTGGCTTACTAAGATTATGAAATCGCAAAGGCTGTGATTATTTTTTATGCGCAGCTTGTCAGTGACATATGGCTCTGAGATCAGTAATAAATGCTGCTCCATCTGAAAGCACTGCGAGTTTGAGTCGTGCATTCGAAAAAGCAACACGAGTCAAACATCTTTCCAAACACGAGAAGCATTTATGAACCTCTTGTCCAACAAAAGACAACATTTAATAAATCAAAGCGTTTCAATCTTCTGTTTATTCAGCTACA
>JAPMNS010833293.1:0-13845 GCA_029874215.1 Squalius alburnoides
ACATTATGGAAAATAATGAACTTTATCACAATATGCTAATTTTTTGAGAAGGACCTGTATATTGATTTCATGTTGACTTTAAGCCCTGCAATATGAAATTCCAGAGTATCTGTGTGTGTTTACCCTGACTAACTCTAACCAGAGTAATGCAAACCTCAAAGTAAATGACTAGACATTTGAATTTATGTGGTTTACCACTTATAGCAAAGTTTTGTTGGTTAAATAACAGCTGAATCCAGTTCAAACTTTTAACTGTGTAGTGTTTGCTCTGAGTTGAAAAAAATATCATTGGTTACAAATAATTTGCTCTCCAATAATAAACAATATAAATCATTTGTGGTCTTCTAAAATACATTTAACAAAAAGTTAAAATAAAAAGTAAGAGATGTTATGACATGATTCCACACTCAATGCAAATGACAAACTAATGAAAACTGAAAGCAATCTAGTGATTACAACTGCACTTTTTCATTAGATGGCAAGACATTTCTAAAGTGATTCAAAATTCATAATGGAGAGAAATGACATAATAAGGTTGATATAAGATTAACGCATTGATACTTGGTTAATTTGGGTAATATGTTGCAAAATGTATAAAAAAAATCTTCAAAAGTGGCCAAGAAGTATGCAAGTAATCACATGTAAAAAGTAATTTATCAGTACATGTAGGTTGTTTTGGTAAATTATTTCAATAAAAACTATATTTGGTCCCCCAAACATGAATTTTTGGTTCATCATTATGTTTAGCCTTATTATGTCAGTCACTTTGCAGATTAACACATTTCATACATCATATTGTTGTGGGTTTGTGGTCAGATTTACCGTTGTGCAGCAAATTTTCGCAGGTGAAATTCAGTCATTTTGATAGGAATCCACCGTTGCTTATGGGTGAAAGATTTCCCCACGCAGATTTCGCAATGGGTTCAAGTTGGTAATGAGCATTTGCTGCATTTACCAAGAGAAAGCTGCTTGATGTGAAAGTGACTTCAGTTTCAGCGGTGCTTCATGCATCCGTATACTGTTGGAAATAGACACATAATCTTTTTTGACTGTGACCATCAGAAAACACTAATGTTTGCCATGTTAGTGTGTATAAGCTTCACTGCATTTGATATATTGTCACTGTGTTCTTCATCATTTACAGGTTTGTTTTAGGAGTGCTAGCAATGAGGAGGAGGAGCCATCTTGACTTAAAACCACTCCCACTTCCCATCAGCTGCCAATCAGAATGCTAAACGTATGAATGTTCAACTGTATTTATGAACTGTATTAAACTGTATCATAATTAAAGAAAAGGGTATGAGTTTAAAGAATTTTGTACATTTGTACTTGAATTATGTGTAGATGTATATTTTCACTAAAGGTTGTATTGTACAAAAAGCCATAGAAATACCACTTGAATGCATATATAATGTTTTTATTGTTATTATTTTTCATCTGTACTGAATATGAAATGTGTATTTCTTTTTAAGCACAATTTAAACACTCACTTTTATTTTTTTAATGCTAACATCCTGTTAGCACAGCCTTTGTTTGTATGATAGATGGCTGAACAGATTTGGTGCACTTGTTTTGCACAGTGGGGTAACATAAACCAAGTTAAAAGAGCAGTACAAATTATCTATTCGTCGTATAATTTATAGTGGTCAATGGAATGGGGGTTTTCTGATTGCCGATCTAGAAAGCAAGGTGGCTGATGGTCGAATGTAGATGTAGATGGTATAGCCTACGTATGGGGTCCAAAAGTCCGAGAACACCAAGTAAAATGCTTAGATATTTCTAATTCAATTCAGCTTTTTAATTTCAAATTATCATCTTAAAAGGGGCTATATGTAGAATTCAGAAACCTTTGTTATTAGCGACACCGGTGGCCATTAAGTGAACTGCAGCCAGCAACTTATTGCTCGCACTCGCGCACACGTAACATAGGCTACACGAGACTGAACGAGATTGAAGTCCCCGATTTTAGTTCTTAGTTCATTGCTTAGAAATAAAAAGAAGTTGGAAATGTCTTTGCAGTGATATTTTTTTAACGAACATCCCGACGCCGTCCATGCTGCTGAGAGCAATGATGAATATGTAAATAGCCTATGTGGTGCGCGCTTTCCTCTCAATAACAAACTAATAAACACAACAAAAATGACAGCGGTGAAAAAACAGCAGTTGAGAAAGCATCTGTTCATGGCGATGTGGATGTGTTTCACGTCAACTGATTTTTAAATAGCATTCACTTCATGTCTCATTCTGAAGAGAGGCTCTCGGGAGCGCGCGGAAACTTCCCATCCGTTCGATTTTCCTGCCAAAAACGCCCCGAGTCCTTCACACAAAAAGTCTACAGCCTTTCTTAGACAACTTAAAAAAGACAAAGTCGACAAAGTTAAGTTGTTCATACATTGTCAATAAAAAAAGCAATTAATACATGAGAGTTTTTACATTATAGCCCATTTAACATTTGAGTAAAAGTTGAATTGAAAAAAATAACCTGAAAATCAAAATGTCTAGTTTTTGGTTTGTCTTTTTTTAATTTAATGACAGAAGCACTCAAGCTGTTTGTGTAAAACCTGATGATTTTAGAATGATGAGTCTCTTGTGCTTCAACAAGATATTTCATATCAGTTTTATGTAATAACTTTTCTTTGTTTTTTATTTTTTTTATTTATTTTTTGCTAAGCAATGTTTCTTTTGTCTCCTCGGACTTTTGAATCCATTGTATATTTATTTTTTTAAACACGAAATGGGCACAGATCTTTGACAAATCTGTCAATGGATATTTATTGACACAAGGAATTAACATTTATGTTCATGATAAACAGTGTGCCAAATAGCTAGTGCCAATAGCCTCAAAATGACCAAATATTGGACGATTAATTAGCCTGATTGTTATAAACATCAGTCAATCACTAGTCATGATAATTCCCCCATGCCATTCATTGAATTCATGCAGATGTTATGAACGGCATGAAACAAGTAATCATTTTTGTATCTCTGTGCATCAGGTGATTAATCCCTGTTTTGGCCATGTGCATAAACAAGACATAAACCCATTTTTTTCGTGTTTCTAAACTGCTCTGTGTATGTTAAATACTGTGACCTCCGCATAGCTTTCAGACGACAGGGATATAGTTGGGCATGCTAAGCCATTTTCAACTGAAATGGGTTTTTCAGTGGCAGATAACTTGTGCCGATATCTGGAAAGCAGGGTGGCTGATGTAATGTGGATATATACATAAATGACTTAATGGCGGCATATTACACTATATTTACTCAAAATCCACATACGATTGAAAATAGGAAATGTTTATTATTATGTTGTTAGAATTTGGACCTGAAACAAGGGAATGATTGCAAGTGGCTGGTACTGATAATCTCAAAATTAGCCAAATATTGACAGATTAATCGATTTTGTTTGACTGTTTGCGAATCTCCATTCAGTTCAGCTTTCTGCCTCCGTTCTCATTGTTACCTTTAGTGCCATCAGGTATCTTTACAGTGGTTTTAACCAGGCCAGTGTAAAATACCTAAATAAGCTTCATCTTTAAATTTGCTCAAATGACGGCTCTTAAATGAGCTGTTGATTTTGCCTTAGGTGTCATAGGTTCAGTTAATATTCCAAAAGGAGTATTGATTGATCGGTTACTGATAATCATATAATGTAACTAATGAGTGTGCACTATCAGAACTGTGCGATTTGTTTATCATACACGTGCACATGTCTTTGTTGCTCATTGTTTATTATTTAGTTTAACTTTTTGTATGCATATGGCATATATCACAATTAAGAGATGGGAATTAGTCACGAATACATTATACTTAAATATGTAGAGAAAAAGCCTTTATTCTTACTATTTCCCCCAAAATGTCTTTATATACGACATTGTATTTTGTGTCATTTTTATTTTTTTTATCTTGAAAATATTTTCTCCTTCCCCATCTTAACATGCATAGACAAAATAAACCATCCGTTATTATGAGGTTATGAGGATCTTTATGGTCCCTTTTGCAAAGCTGTGAACTTAAACTCTTAAACTTCTGTTATTCCCATATGTGTGCATGTTCTACTGTATTCACAAGAGGAAGAGCACTCACTTTAGTTGACAATAAAATTATGAGTTGACATATGGCCATTAAAATGTACTTTTCATTCTCTTGTCAAAACATTATTAAAAAGCAAGTTTGGTTTAACTTGTGAAGATTACACTGCCTTTTCCCCCATGTGATAATATCTTTGATTACAATATTCTATATATATAATAATAATAATGTTGAAAAATAATTAACTAAATATTTTATGGCTGAACCAAACACCAAAACAGGCCAATTTCTGTGTATTTGATGTGTTTGGCACCCTGTTAAGTTTAGAGACTATAGTGTGTGTCTAAAGAGTTAAATTTTTAGACGGGAGGTTCAAAATGTATAGACTGAATCTAATGTACACACAATCATAGAGACTGTTCAGATTAACACCACTGGTAAAAATGATGAACATGACATGATTTCAACCTGTTTCTTCTCATTATTTTTAGAAACTTCTCTTACACTGTTTGTTTTGTTTCTCTCTTTTCGGTGGAGAATAATCCAGTGCAATTGACTGGATTGACTTATATTTGAAATCATTTTTCAAAAATCATCAGTTTATTCACTGATACCTTTTAGCATAAATGCTTTAGTTGACAAAGCATCTACTAGCTGCAAGCTTAAACTTCATGCTAACTGCCTGGTGTGAAAATGTCAGATCAAAACAATGACAACAAACCTCCTGTGCTGTA
Organism: Squalius alburnoides; assembly: GCA_029874215.1. Taxonomy (NCBI): domain Eukaryota; kingdom Metazoa; phylum Chordata; class Actinopteri; order Cypriniformes; family Leuciscidae; genus Squalius; species Squalius alburnoides. Next base: position 4,767 of record JAPMNS010833293.1, read on the forward strand.
CCATACCTGACATCTAGAATTATTAAATGATACTCTGCCATTTGTAAAAAAAAACGTATCGGTCTTGTCCTTTGTATGTGTGATGGTCAGTGTTGGGGAAAGTTACTTTTAAAAGTAATGCGTTACAATATTGCGTTACTCCCTAATAAAGTAATTAATTGCATTACTTAGTTACCTTTTGCATTACTTTTTCTCCACTGGGCTGGGCTTGCTTGTTTGAAATGAATATGCCTCAGGCTGAAGGATATGCAATTAAACGCCTGTACAATAGAGATCAATAAATGGGAAAGCAAAGTAAATTACGTTACATACAGTAATTAAAAATGTAACTTGTTTTGTTGTAAATTTAAAAGTAATGTGTTACTTGTTACCTTAAAAAGTAATCTGATTACATAACTGAAGTTATTTGTAATGCATTACCCCCCCCCCCCAACACTGCTAATGGCTGTGGATCGTTTTTCGAGGACAGGTGCTTTCTCGACATTTACATCAGCTGGTCTTGCTTATAAAATATTTTTCCAGAATACCTTTATTTTTCTTTGAATTTCTGCAAAGGGCCGTTTCTGATTAACCTTTTCATCCATACTCAAAATGTGGCCTTATCTAAAGGACAACACATGTAATCTCTGAATATTATGTAAGTTCCTGCCTAAATGAAATATTATTTTGGATTACCTGAAAAAAATATGAGATGAGCAGGTATTGGAAGATGTGGGATTATTTATTTGAATGTGTAACCCCGTATTGCATCAAACATATGGTTCAAGTATTTAAAGAAAAAGGGAAATTGGGAATTCAATGAAAAAGTCAAAAGTAAAGACATCATGTTAGTCTCAAAAGGTGTTTAAAAAAAATGCAATAAATATTTTCTATATTCTCTGATTATATAGTGGCCTCAAAAAGTATTTGGATACTTACGGTGCAATTAAAAATGTTTGACATTCCTTCAGATAACAACATTTCAAACCGAAAGTAAAACAAATTCACCAATTCAACTTAAAAACTTAAGTTCAGTTGCTGCACTACATTTTTTAAGTATAAACAAATTGGATGTCATTTCAACTTAAATTATATTTCCATAAAAAATTATTGAATCTCATAACTCTAAAAAAGTTGAAATTGCTTAAATTATTTTTATGATCTTAAGTAATGTAAAACCATATGTCGCCATGACCTAATGATCAACGATAAAAACAATTTTTTACAGTTAACATTATTATAAATGGTTAACAAAAATAGTTACTTTTGATAGCACATTTGGTTAGCAGACAGTTTGATATTTTGTCTCTAATGACAATTTATGTGACCTTAAGTGTTCAAATATGTTTTAGGGCCACTGTGTTTTCTGTATTTACATATTTGGAAAAGTAATGAAGATAAGTGTTAAAGTATGTACAGTCAAGAGAAAGGAAACATGTTGCATGAAGCAGTATACTGAGTTCTTGGGTTTTCGAGAAAAGGCTGGGAGTTTCCCTCATATTTACTGTCCTGGACTGGTTATGCAGGGCCAATGACAGCGCAGGTCTTCTGTCCTCTTGAGGTGTGTGTTTGAGAAGAGGAGCGAGACGAGGGTTCATTAGCGCTCTCTAACAGATCCTTCAGTTTCGGATGAAGTTCACCCCACACATCACCCATCTGAGGAATGAAAATGCACAGTTCACACAGTGTAAATAGAGTTGAACTGCTAAAATAATCAGTAGAAGTAATGTCATTGGAAATGTACCTCTTTGTGCCCTTGTATTTGTGAGTGGACAAATGTCCCCAGTATTGAAGTTACAAGGGGCAGATGGGTGAAGACCATCTGGGTTTCTTGATGCAGACACAAAAGGGAGAAGTAGCTCCTCATCTCCATGGTGATAATCGTGTTTTCCTGCTGTAGGAAGACAGAATTATAGTGTTTAGTTCACCTGTCAGTGCTGTGGATTTTTTCTGCAGGTTACATTGTTATGCCACTAGGCAACAAAGTGAATCATTCACTCGTTTCGTTCAAACGATGATTCATTATGTGTGCTCGACGCTCAGTTGATCCTGCTTTGACTTTGTTTGATCTTTTTCCATTGGCAGAGCAAAAGTGGACAAAGCAATTGGAAGAACTGTGTAAAATTTAAGTTACTCAATATTAATGTCATGTTTGTATAAAACTATTGTATAAAAGCAATATCACAATATCAGTTAAATTATAAGAAATAATTAGAAAATAAAAAACTAACTAAAAAATATTAAATATTTGACTTGTGCTGAGCGGCCTCTCGATTTTCCATGTTATAGTCGCCTGACTAGTGGCGGGTCTGCGTGAGCAATTTCAGAAAATTTTTAAGAAAGAAAAAAAAATTAAAGATAAAAAGGAGAAGGATTAGGGAGAATCATCCTGCCATTTTGTAAATATTAAGTAATCAGTAACAAAGTTTTATGAGTATTTTAAATAGTAATAATCTTATTACAAGTATTACATTTTTGGAATCTGATTATGTAATCTAGATTACATATATTAACATTACCCAGGACTATATTGCGATGTAAATCCAAGTAAAACGGCTTCTCGAATAAGAAAAAAAAAAGTAGAACGGGACTTGATTTTGTCCATTGCTTAAGGAGTTGTACTTTTTTTTAAACACATATTTATACCTTGCTTTTTTCCATTCCACTGCCTTTTTTTGTTGCAAAAAAGCTAAATTTGTTGTGTGTGAATCACCCCTAATGAATCTTTTGGACTGATTCATAAGCCGTTGTGAGGGATTCATTCTAAAGAACCAACAAGAATTTGCTCACAAGTCAGACATCATTATGGATTGTGAGCAAGTTTTACTGTACCCTTATGTGCACATTAATATTTAAAATGGATATTTAATATAGAAATTTCTATTCCATTCTCCATGCCAGATTTTATTTTCTCCTAATATTCCCAGGCTGTAAATGTGTGAACCCTGCTGAATTACTGTAATGTTTTTGTTGTGAACAATGTAATTTTACTATGACAATAGGAGACCTGTATACGTCAGTTTGGTTAAGTAGTTTGTACTGTATATGTTGGTGGTGCAATACTGTATGTGTTACCTGTGTGAGTCGAGACTCTGGCTGCTCAGTGTTGCTCTGGTATTTTAAGTGTGTAGCCACAGGCCCGCTGCGCTTTTCAAACGCTCTCTGATGCTCTAATAACACACCGCTGTCATGCCGATCACACAAGTCCTATACACACACACACATACACATGTAAATATATTAACATCGGAATGTCATTACAGTTGAATTGTTAAAGTGTAAAATGATCATCCTTTCACAGATATTGATTTAATCATACAAACTTTAACATCCATACTATTTTGTGGCACATATTGATATGAAAAGTTTTCTACAGACAGAACTCACTTTATACGACCGCAGCTGTTCGAGGAGAAGGTTCAGTTTCTCCACCACTTCATCCTCTTCTCTGCTGCCCTGGAGTATTAAAAGGGGTTGGAAATATTCAGTTTAATTTCTGTTCAACCAAAGCAAACTGAAGAAACTGTAGCGAGAGACATAATATCGTGGGTGTATATTATAATAACACTTTTGTTCAGTGCAGATCAGTGATCTGCGTCATTTTTGTAGTGGTGTTTGTGATTAGACTAATGCTCAATAATGATCGGTATTAATACCTGGTGTGCAGCTTTGTCTGCGAGAAGACCAAATTCTCCTGAGAGCTCTACGAGTGACTTCCTCTGTGTTTTCCATGCTTTGCTCATTGTAGCATTCACTGGCAGGTCTGGTGTGTCCGAGCCCAGTTCACTGTTGAAGAATCAAGTGATAACCTGTGACTTGTCCACACAGACTTTCATATTTTCAATATTAATTATCAGGGTTATTATCGTTAAATAAAACTAAAACCATTACTGACGTTTCCGTTACTTACTTTAAATAAAATAACCATTATTTGAAATAAAATAAACTATAAACATTTTACACTTTTTTTTTTTTATTTAAAACTAGTTGCCAAGGCAAAATGACTTATTTTCATTTGATTTAACTTGAAGTACTAAAATAACTAAAATAAAATAAAAACTACATCAAATTACTTTACAAAATGACATAAAAATCACTTTAACTTCAATTAAAATAAAAAATAAATCAAAATATTAACTATAATATTATGTTAATACAATAATATGATATTAATTATACTAAAATAACACATCATAATCATTTACTATTTATCATTCTATAAGTGTTAGAAACCACACCATGCACTTGGTTTAAAGGAACACTTTTAAATATTAAATAATTTAATGTTAACATTAATATCAAGTTGTACAATTATACAATTTAGCTACATACAGATTTTAGATATTTTATGATATTATATTCTATCACTACATTCATTATCTTGATTATAAACATAATTTTTTTCATATTTCTATTAAAATTAGAAATATGGATGGATGATGGATAATGATGAATCGGTTTACCTCAGGTCTTTTCCAAACATGAGCAGATCCGTTGAGTTTTCTCTTGAGCGCTGAGCCATCCGCTCAGCTACATCTCTGAGTTTATTGAAACTGCTGTGAATACTTGCAATGACCTCTCGATTAGCAGCTGCCTGGCTCTGCATGTCCTCAGGTAGGTTCACCTTTAAAATGATCAAACAATATTCATTTTGTGTGTTAATTTCCCTTTCAAGAAGTACTGTTATACACAGTGTTCTTTGATACATAACCTACCAATGTCCTAGACAGCAACATAGTGTCGGCCCAGATCCGGCCCACATCTGGTACACGTTATATCCACATGTGCCAGATGTGGCCCAGATCGTCAATACCGGACAAATGAACTGAGGAAACTCAAGTTAGGGTTAGGGTTAGGGTTAGGTAAAACCAAGTGCATGGTGTGGTTTACACGACACCGTTTTCAACTAAAAACGTTAAACTTTTTATGTGTTTTGTTGTTTATACGATAACGGAGTTTTGGGTGCCTGAAAACGCAAACTTTTGAAAATGGGTTTCAAAGTACACATTTTTGAAAACGGTCTCCGTATAAATAACAAAATACGTAGCCTATTACATGTTCAGTCTATAGTGTTCGAGTCAACAGAACAGTTGTGTAGGATTAATTAACAACAAGGGCACACAGGCAAACCAGAACAGAGAAAACAGAACATAACCTACATGTTACACTTGCTTCTGATGTAATTAAATGAAATACTGTACAGACTAGAACAATTCAGTATAAAACAATTTAACATCAAAATGTAACGTCTAATGTTAAAATGTATGCCCCCCCCCCCCCTTAAATACTTTGGTCAGTTCAAGAATAATTTATGCACTTTTATAATTAATTTGAAAGAATTAAAACTGGTGGAGGTTGAAATGGGATTTAGAAAGTAATTAGCAGCCTAATAAGTAATACAATACTTTTTAGAGAGAGTAATCTAAACACACTGTTGAAGATACAAGTTAGTAGCTAGCAATTAATTACTTTTTAGAGTAACTTACCCAACCTTGTAAACCAATACCATGATATTTACACGGAATATCAATTTTTATTTCATGTCTTTGTTATTTTTTACCCACCTTGCCATGCAACGCTATTTGGGAGGTCAAAAACTCGTCCCCTGTCTTTTTATATGCATCACGCATCTTGTTTAGAACTTCCTGTAACATAAAGAAGGACGAAACCTGAAAACAAGTTTTTATTAAACTTTTGGAACAAATGTTTGATCAAACTATTCCTCCTAAGATGAATTAGTTTGACTGCCATCTGGTGGTTTGCAGGACTTACTGCGCTGCTTACTGACAGAAAGATGTTGACCAACTCATCTCCTGCTAGGACTGGATGTCTGATCACCAAAGTCATGAACCTTTGTAGACCACGGCGGCGACTATCGTTAAACTCTCGGTCTGATACTGAGTTCAAAACTGAGAATTAATAGGAGAGATTAAAAAATAGAGAGTTTTAGTGGCATTATAGGGGCACACTCATTTGAGGACAGTTAGTTGAAAATCTCACCTCCTTTAAGGATACGCTTTGGGGGCAGAGACGGGACCATCCTGTAAATGAACTTTTGCAGCAGCAGATCGTGGAACACCTCAAAATCACTGTATCTGCGTTGAACCGGGATCTGGAAACACTAAAAGAGATGGAATAGTTTAATATTGGCCATATGTGTGTGTTATGCTGCATGATAAATTGTTAAAACACCCACGTGATCTTATTCCTAAAGAGTCAGACATCACTCTTCGTCCAGAACATAGTTTATAAAGTTATAAATAAGGATTTTTCTGACAAAAACACAACGCTTCGCTTCAGAAGGCCTTTATTAACCCACGGGAGCCGTGTGGATTACTTTTATGGTGGACGGATGTGCATTTTTGGGCTTTAAAATCTAAGTTAACATTCACTCCCATTATCAAGCTTGGAAGAGGCAGGATATTTTTAATATAGGTGAACTAACCCTTTAAAGTTTCATATAAAGTTTGTATGAATTACATCGTAACACCAGTAGGTGGTGACAAGTGACTGTTAAAACATTTATTTGTCATTGAATCATTCAATCCAGAGATTTGTNAGTGAAGTCTGTATGAGTGAGTCACTGAATCATTCAATCAAACCGATTTTTGATATTTTAAATAAATAATTGATTAATTCAAATCAATTAAATATTTTTAGATAGACTGCAGCAATTAACATTTTGTCAGAACCTCTAGTAAATTGCATGTTATTTTGTTCAGAATCGCGGTAGAATTGTGATCTCTATTTAAAAAAAATGGCTGAGTGTGTGTGTGTGTGTGTGTGTAGGCCTATATAGAAAATTGAGTTTACCTTGCTAACAATACGGTACTCCACATGTTTGAGGAAGGGCAGTCCTTTCCTTCGGGGCTCTATCTCCACCAGCACACTGTCCCCCAGCTCTTTTAGGGACAGCCCATCCACCAGGGCGCTTTGTTGACCCAGATGCATTTTCTTTGCACCTGACAACAAATGCACAAAATGTGCAAATTATTTAGTTACTTCCAGGAGGGCAATTGTTGAAAAGCTCTGTAGAAAATTTGAATGAAAATCATAATTTCTTGAGGTTCATATCGTTCAACCCAGATTGCCTTTTTTTGCGTGCTTTTTTAGCCTAACGTTAACTTACGCAAAACACTAATGCTTTTTGTTTTATTTACATTTTTTTTATTATACCATTCAAAATCTACCTTTCAAAAATTAGGGTCAGTACAAGTTTTTTTTCTGTTAATTAAATTAATACTTTTATTCAGCAAGGATGAATTAAATTGATCAAAAGTGACAGTGAAGACATTTATAATATTACAAAAGATTGCTATTTCATTCAGACTTTACAATAAGGTTTCATTTGTTAACATCAAAATGTGACCACTATTTCAAATAAATGCGGTTCTTTTGAACTTTATTTATCAAAAAATTTATGAAATAAAATGCATAATGTTTTCCACAAAAATATTAAGCAGCAATAATAACAAAGTTGCACCAAATCATCATATTAGTATGATTTCTGAAGGATCATGTGACACTGAAGTAATGATTCTGAAAATTCAGCTTTGCCATCACAGGAATAATTGACATTAAAATAGATTAAAAAATAAATCAGTTAACATATTTAACAATATGTCACCATGTTGATGTTTGTTATTTTGTCAGTTATTTTTACTCTGTAGATAAGGATGATTTCGCATTTGAAATAATTGTGGTTGATTAATTGAAAATTCAATATCCATTTTGTATTATATAATCCTCATGCAAATGACTAAAAACAGGGAATATTGTGATGGATTTAGATTCATCCCCACCCAATATGGTTTAAGTGAAGCGTTTTAATCTTCTGTAGAACAAAGTGACCTATTTCACATCAGATAACACAAGCTATGTTTCAAACGAGTATCCATGACTATTTTTCGTGTAAATAACTGGGGTGGTTTATATTTATGGTGCATAAGGTTTGCTGAGGCTCATGTAAGTGCATGAGTTGTGGTTTTGCCATTCAGCATATTTTAACAAGATTTCCCATATTTTAATTATGAATATTTCTGTGTTTCAACAGAGGTATCTTAAATATAAATACAATCTCCTAATGCTGTCTGTCCATCTCCCATGTCTCAATGTGTACTTAGGTCTATATATAAGCTCTTTGTGAAAATAGGATTTGTTACCTTAACACTGGGGCAATAGGTGATTTCAGGATCCTGGAGAGCAATGCACTGGCCTTCGAAATAAAGACAAGAAATTGGTATTATAATTTCCATACACGACAAAACACATTAACATTGTTTTAAACACTGTCATATAATACAAAAAGACAGGCTATGTCACTTCTCTTGAACGTTCACAGCAATGAAATCAATATATGCCTTGAACTTTAAATATAGCTCTTTGCACTTAAAAAGTGTATCCAATGAAACAATAATTTTAAGAAGCAATATAATTTAAAATACATTTCTAATACTTTATCTTTAGTAGTTTTTGTAGACATGAATGCGCAATTTTCTTCATCAAATGCACAAGCTCTCATGAATTTTTTTTTTTTTGAGTGAAATTGTTTTAAATGAATAGTTCACTTAAAATGAAAATTCTGTCATCATTTACTCATCCTCAAGTTGTTTCAAACCTTTATGAGTTTCTTTATTCTGATGAACACAAACAAAGATATTTTTAACCAGACAGTTGATGAACCCCTTTGACTTCCATTGTAGGAAAAAAAAAATACTATGGAAGTCAATGGGGTCCAACTGTCTGGTTACCCACATTATTCAAAATATCTTCTTCTGTGTTCAGCAGAAGAAAGAAACTCATAAAGGTTTGAAACAACTTGAGGGTGAGTAAATGATCATTTGAAAGTGAATTATTCCTTTAAGATTGTTTCTTGATATCCTTACCAGATTGCTGATGTGTATGAAGTTGGCTTCGCTTTGCAATCCCCAAGAGACCTTCGTTCGCACCTCAACTGCCCTCTTCACGCTTAATGCCTGACTGTGACTGTATATAGCCTAGACCAGCAACACCAACAGATCAGATAACAGTCTTTTCTCTCTCCCTCCCTCTCTCTCTCTCTCTCTCTCTCTCTCTCTCTCTCTCTCTCTCTCTCTCTCTC
>JAPMNS010833295.1:0-11475 GCA_029874215.1 Squalius alburnoides
GTTCAAACCGTGGCTGTTGTATCGCGGTTTTTCGGTTCGGTTTGAATATCGTTACACCCCTACAAATGATCATGCCACATTTGTGAGTTGATGCCATTTTTAACTGGAAAGATTATCATTGAATATCAACTTAAAATTGCATGCCATATGCACAACTCAGTGTTTTGGGCCTATTTTGGAGCTTGGCAGCAAATCACCATCCAATTTCCATTGAAAACAGAAACCGTTTAAAATAACCTCCAAATCCTCTGCGTTTCAGCAAAGAAAGAAAATAATGCAGGGTCAGAACAACATCAGGAGGAGTAAATAAAAGCTATTTATTTAATTATACATGTAATGATTTTTATAAAAATAGTTTGCTGAAATATCTCCTCTGGGTTTGATTGTGAGAGCCAGGTCTGTTTAGCTTTCTGGAGTTCATTCCCACCGCTCGTCTAATCCAGTTGCCAAAAGAGGCCGAGATGTTGGAGGTTATTTGAAGGTCAGCTTTGATTGTTGGTTTGTCTCAGTTTTGGTGAAATGGGAGGGAAGGAAAGCAAACGTTTCCATGGACACATGATAGATCGAGTTGGACTTCATTAAAAATCCCACAATGCTCCTCTGCATCGGCGCCTCCAGCCCAGACACAGGGGGAGTGGGGCGGATTTGGAGGCGGTCCAGGGTCAGAGACTTGTACAATCCAACTGGCATGTAGCGCATTTGTTCTTTCCAGCTGGAAGTGTTGGGCTGGTGCAGCGATTCACTCCATTTATAAGCCTGAACAGAGGCAACATTCCCAGTCCAAACTATTGTTTCTCACTGGGCTGGAGCTGAAGAACCAGTGGCTCGCAAATAAGAAATATGTGAGTGATAAACAACTTTCACAAAAGCAAAGACTTGGGATCGTTTCCAAGGTGAGGAGCTGTACCACCTCGAGCTATTTTCTCTTATTTCCCCCTTCGTTTTCTAACAAGAGCACTTTAAATGCATCTGAATCAACAGTATGTAAATCAAAAGTCACACCCAGAGAAACGTCTGAACAGACTGAATTACATTAGCACATTTACTGCGCCTTCATAGCGTCTGGAGCGCATGGGCTTTGACAGCACGCTATTGACGCTATCATTGATTAGGTGTTACAAACAAGTTAGTTAGGAATCCATGGATTTAACTGAGAGCACATCTCTTAATTTCCCAATAGATTACAAGTCCAATGCAATCAATGACCTTGATCACAGAAGCGGAGACAAACATCAAGACACTATTCTGAGATAATGATCTCGCAGTGCTCTTTGTTAAGTAATATTGCTATTGCTCTTACTCAGGGTCAGTGATGTGATCAAATGTCTAGCAACAAGGACTAAAGTATCACAGAGAATTGCATTCAAGACAATAAGAAACCACCTATAGCAATCACTTAGAATTTCTTTTCCACCACCTCTGTATTTCAATTACTATTTACTAACTATTTCAATGAGAAAACACTGTAAAAGACTGAGCGCTTTTTACAAAACTGCTTGATATTCAGTAAAATATGAAGAAGAAGCGAATCAAAAGAGTGATTCATTCACAAATCTGGCATTGGTCTAGTTGTGATTTAGGGGCCGTTTACACAACACCATTTTCAACTAAAAACAGAAAACTTTTTATGCGTTTTGGTTGTTAATTTACACGACAACAGCATTTTGGGGCCTGAAAACACAAACTTTTGAAAAAGTTTTTGAAAACTATACCATTATCGACTAAAAAGTTGAATTTGTGTAAATGGTTATGTCATACGCTTGCATATTCAAGTTCATTCTAGACATACGTGAGTATCTGACTTGACTCCCAGTACATTTCGTCGCTTTATGTTCCAGGGTCACATGTACTGTAGAAATAAACCAACCTCATCGTCTGTCCAGACAAAATGGCTTTCGCCATCTTGATTATTTGCATTCTCTGCTCTTTCGAATAATGTGTAGCCTATGTGTTTCTTTACAAATGGACAACATCACCAACTACTGGCCTGGCATGCACAATGCAGTGTTTTAGTCATTTTCACAGATCCGTTGAAAAACTTGAACCCTTTTGAAGAAAATACATGTTATGATGTTATTTCCATCAGCAGGTGCATACATTTTTGGTCAAGATCCTGTATTGATAATGCAAGAGTCCAGCACTGTGTAAAGTCTCCTCCAGCAGATCCCAAATACTTACAATGAATTTAAAGGTGAACTAAGTAACTTTTTTTACCTTAACTGAGCAGCTTCGGAGTCATTGGAATGGTTATATTACTTATTTTCGGGTTGAATGGTGGTCGTTACGCACCCCCCTGGTGCCCGTGAGTGGAAAATCCGCACTTGTAACTTTGAGCCGGCGGAAGTATCGCATGATATCAGGTCTCGTGATGTTTCAATTGCTTTACGGCCAAAAGAAATCTGCTAAAATGCTTTCATTATTGCGCTCCCTCACGCTGTTCGAACCCGAATGAAGAAGACGTTTTAAAGAATGTCCCATCTGCTTTGATGTCGTTGATCTACTAGCCTCTGGTGTCTGAGAATCGCCAACGAGTTTTTACAACAGTGTTGTCAAATATCTATTACGAAGCTGTGGGGGAAGCTCTAAAGAGAAACCGGCGAGCAAAAAGCGAGAATACAGCGAAGAAATCCCGAAACTACTGAGCCCTGCTTTAAGCTCTGGATTCATGTGTGAAAGCGATTCTTCATTCTCCTCTCAATTATTCTTTCACAATCTGAGCCTGATGAATCGTAACATTGTCATCCTGGAATATAGCCATGATGTGTCTTCCTACATGGTTGTTTAAGAAATGAAAAGCTACACACTTCTTCAATTAGGGTTAAAAGAACTATTATAACGTGCTAAAAACATAATAATCACTGCAATAATGATCCAATCATAGACTCTTGCCAATGAAACAAAATTTGCCAATTTTAGTCCAAACAGGAATTTTTTTGGGCCGGTCAGAGTATTTTAATGTTTTCTTCATGTCATTAAGGCTTCATTCAAACTTTGCATTCTGGATTCTGATTCAACTTCCTGCTTGCCTACTAAATAATGATTGGCGTGTCTGGATCTATTTTACCATCTATAGCTATCAGCAGTAAAACATCAGAACCAAAGCCGCCTAAGACATTATTATTTTGTTGCAAGCGCTGCTCTCTCCTTCAGGAAATGCAAATGAACTTTAACGATGTAAAGCCTGGGCTGAAATCTCTTTTATTAAAAAGCACGGAGACCTGGGTGATTTATTGTTCAAGGTCTTTATCTTCAAATGTCTCTTTAAGAGTCCTGTGTTTGATGTCCTTGAGCGCTGCTCTCCGTCCTGTGCCGTCAGTTTCTCGTCACTCTATTACAGCTGTGTTACTGTATCCCGTGACCCCGCTGACCTCTGGCTCTGCCTGTAATGAACAGTAATGGCCAGCAGCTCTGAACACCAGCACAGCCACAGTGAGATTGAGAGAAAGTAATAGTGCAAAGGTACTGTAAAGGAGAGATGAGAGGCAACGCAAAGGAAAACGCAGACAATATACAAGTAAGGAAGAAAAAACAACAGGGAGGCTGTGGGAAACTACAAAAAATTCCGCTACTAGCAACTTAAGTATACTTTTCAGTGGCGTCCAGCTTGATTAAAGCTTTTAATCTAATTCACTTAAGTATTCTAGTTCTCGCTCTATGCCCACTTTTTTGAAAGGATTGCGAAATAGTGGTCAAAATCAGTTTGTGGACCACAATAAGCTGCAAATCGGACCTGGATATATGAGACTACTTGTACTACAGCTAACGACTTCTACAAATGGTAGTTCTGTTATGACAACTCTGAGTGTTTGGCATGGAAATGGATATTGATATGTTAGGTCTTGGTAGAATATATCTGTTTTTACTGCTACTTCTGCTGCAAAGCAAGTATGGCACTTGCTACTGCCAATACATACACAACACACTGCTGTGAGAGAGTAAGACATGCTGGTGCTGCTGTACAATATAGCGTACATGAATTACACACAGCAGATCTATACAGGTGGAGCTGGGGAAGGTGGAGGGTAACAATGCGTGCTGCAGCGAACTCATATAGAGCGAACTTCCCTATAGAGAATGATGTGATTGCAAGCAGATTGAGTTACTGTACGTACACACCGCCGCCGACTTGTGCTTCCAAATTTCCTGGAAGTCATTCATTTTCAATGGAAGCTGGCTTCTCTCAGCTGCAAGGAGCGTCAAATCCATCCGTTTTGGGCATTTTGAGCGACCAGAGCGTCAATCAGAAAGTTGAAAGTAGCTCAACTTTATGGTAATGAGCTATGACGCGGTTCAGCAGCAACATACGATGTAAACTTTCGTTCCTACCAAAACATTAGTTCCGAGAAAATGGAGGAGAAGCTGGTCATCGGCGTTGCTGGGTTTCCTATAATTTATGATATGACGTTGTTTGCATATAGGGACAAAATCTCAAGAGTCCGACGTCTTCTCCACAACTACAATACAGCAGCACCAAACACAACAATGATGATCCATAATGCGATGATCCATAATGATCCAGTGATGCACATTTGAGGATGAGCGCAACTTTTCTTGAAAATATTTACGGATGCTCGTTTTAAGCGGGAATGCAATTCATTTGCTCACGGTAACACCGATTTGACCAATTGCACAGATGCAAATAATAATAATAACAATAATAATAATAGCTAATTATTCTTTTTTTCCCCAACCAAATGTGACCAAAACGGTTATAAAAATGCTGTCATTATAAAAGGTTTCTAGTGTCAATGTATTGCTTGTTTTTTCTGTTTACATTTCATGGTATGACACTTCTCTTCTCCCATGATTGAACATCGAATGCTGCTACGTCAGAGCGGCCAAAGCGTCAACAAGCTTCCCCGTACTTTTGACAAGCGTCCTTGACAGGGAGGCCAGAGCTTATTTGCAGCTCAAGTCGGCGGCGGTGTGTACATACAGTTAAGGGTCTATCAGCCTGCGCCATGTAGAGTTTCATGACAGAACTTTGCATTTGAACAATTTTCAAAAGAACTTCCTCCCAACCACTGGCCTAACACACACAAACACACTCATAAACACACATAGGCTCTGAGATTCACAAAGCAGAGGCAGTCGATATCTCCTTACTGTGCTTCAGTTCTCACAGCATCTCCTCACTGAACGCCCGCTGTGCAAACACCAGTGTCACGCCGCACAGAGCCATCCAAATAACAGAGTGCAATCAAGACAATACACATGCAATTTAGACTTCAGCTCTTAGTCTTTCCTAATGACCGCCGTATTCGATTTGCACAGAATTAAAATCACAAAGTACATCTGAGAAACACAACACGATCTGACCTCCATGAGGGAAAACTAGTCCTGTCTGTATAAGGCTTAAAGTGAATCTACAAAACGAGTAAAATACTCAAACAGTTTGATTGTTCAATCAAGCAATCTACAACTCTCACTGGATGGAGGCTTTCTAATCATTAATCAAGTCAACGAATTAGCTTTCATCGTATCATACTGGAGCTTTTCATGGCCATTGTTGCTTTGTCACTGAGTGATGGCGAGCAGACGCTCATCGCCGCCTGGTACAAAACAGCCAGACAGTCACATTCATTCACCAGCTTCATCATAGACCATGACAGGCCTTCACAGCACCCAATGCGCTTTGATGCCTTCAACATGAAATATTCATTGGATCACATGTCAAAACGGAAAGTGAACTCTCGGCATAAATTAAAAGACGCTATTTAGATTTGTAATGACATTCTGACTGATTCCTTCATTTACATTCACTTTTTCACCTTTGCCCCTATGGGGTCCAAAACAAGAATTAAAACATAACCATAATTTATCTTTAAGGACCATTTTCCACTCTCTGTCTGATCCTTACATCTAAGCGGTCCATTTTTGCTGCTGTAGCTTTAAGACTTCTATGCAAACACTCTGTTCTATATGAAACAAGACACACAACACTGGTTTCAGGACACTTGTTTTTTTTACATGGCAAGTAATATGAGCTTAACACTTTACTCTCATCATTACAGTAGTAAATTATACTAGTATATTACTGTAAAAACCTCTTCTTTTTTTTTTTAAATAACCGTTTTCTATTTGAATATATAAAATGTAATTATTATTATGGTGGTTGATGCATAGCCAGGACATTGCTACGCACTTGCAAAGGTGTTGCTAAGATATTTTTTAGTCTGTCATATGCATTTGTTGGAGTTGCCAGGCTGTTCTGGTGATTGCCAATACATTGCTATGGAGTTGTTAGGGTGTTGATAAGATATTCTTAGTGGTTTTTAGTCTGTAATATGTATTTGTTAGTGTTATACTGGTCGCCAGAGTGTTGCTCTGCAGTTGTTAAGACATTCTGAGTGTTTTTTAGTCTTTCATATGGGGTTGCTAGTTGCCAGGGTGTTGCTATGCGGTTGCCAGGCGGTTTTGGTGATTTCCAATACATTGCTATGCAGTTGCTAGGGTGTAGCCAAGATATTCGGAATGGTTTTTAGTCTGTAATATGTGTTTACATGTTCTACTGGTTGCCAGTGTGTTGCTATGCAGTTGCTAAGACATTCTAAGTGATTTTTTTAGTCTGACAGATGGGGTTCTGAAGGTTGCCAGGGTGTTGCTATGTGGTGTTCTGGGTTCGAACTGAGTTAAGTCAAATTCAATAAAGTTAAACTCCAAGTAACTAAGTAAAGGACTATGTAGCTATCATTTGCATATAATAAATATAACTTGTTTTCAACCCATTTTATCATCCATCACCAATAACCTCAAGTATAAGGAATAATAATACAGCTGTTTGCATTTTCCAGCACCACTGATAATATATATATATATATTTTTTTTTCTTCTTCCCCCATGTAAATAACACCTGTAAAAACCAGCAGGCAGAACAGAAGAAAGCCACATTCTGTTTGAGAATTGTTTGTGTGAGGATCTATTCTGAATTATTCATTTCATGTTTTCTACTCTATTCTCTAGTTTGCCTCACAATAATGAAAAAGAAATGTCCCTAACGCACGGCTTCAGAACAAGTACTGAATTTGGAGGCAGCCAACAGGAAAACGAAAGAAAAGAGGTAAGGCATTTAAGGGAATACGAGATATGAGATGTTTGTCTCTCCGTCCCAGAGCTCACAGGTAACATCCCAGTGACTTTCAGCATATCAGCATGTTTTCCACAAGTTGGCTAAATGCAGATGCAATCTTCCCGCGTGTCTATTTACTCATGGGATTGAATTAAAGGACACAGTGTTCATCTCATACTCGGCTTCACAGGGACACATAACAATCATGGATCTTGTAAAAGGCGGGAAACCTGTACACGGCAAGAAACGCATACACCCACTAGCTTATCGGATTAGTTATTGCACAAAGTAGGACGTCTTTTTCCCATGCTTAAAGGAATTTTTAGCAAAAAGGCTAATTCGCAACCCTGCACTCAGTATCGGATCATCCGATTGGAAAGACAGATAATTTCCCGAGGCTAATTGGGTTGCTGTGATGAAAAACAGCAATTAAGTGATAAAGTACAGGAGGTTTGACCCTTGAATCTGTGAGGCATGTCACTTTTCCATTAGAAAACACCATTAAACAATCCAGTGCTTTAGCAAGTTGCCAGAACAGTCCATTTCTATGGTGTTTTTTCCAACACAGCCCCTGCAAAACAACTGTGATTGGTCACTTTAGGTGTCAGTCAGACAGTCTTACTCCTGTCTCGGTTAATATCATGCTGACAGTCAAATTACTGGCAAGTGTCTCCGTGAGACTTCAGAGCACATAAGAAAAACACTCGCTCGATATGATTTCAGATGAGCGGACAGGACTGACCTCATTCCCACACTGACCTTTCGTATTGTCTATTACGTATTTCTAAACGGTAAAAATCCATGTTCCTTACTTATAGAAAGGTAACATTTGAAATATCAAGCGTACTGATATTTTAACAGCAGACGTGACGTTATTACCGTCCTACATGACCAGGTCTACAGCTGGATGTCTCTGACTAGAGAGACGTCCAGTATTACTGGTTCTGCATTGAAAGCAGATTGATTTCTTATGAAGAGAGTTATAGAGTGGACACCTCTATAGAAATAAATAGATGGTAATAGAAACCGTCACCTAGGATGAGGATTCATGGCTGTTTGTTTCTGAAAAGTCGTTTAATCTCCCCCTGGTGGCTGGCTGCAGTATAGGTCATTAAACCCCGCCCTCGCCATGTAATCCCATGGGACACGAGCCAAACTAAAAAATCCAATTACACTTCAAATCATTTTATTCCAAAGACGATTTCTGTCATTTTAGGGAGTTCTTCTCAAGCAGACATACTGTGTGTTCAAGTGTTTTTCCAATAAGTTTGGTTTTAGTTAGTTATTCATTCAATGCTATATAAAATGGAGTGTAACGTCATGATTGACAGCTGTGCTTGTGATTGAGTCTATGGGCGGCGGGATCTTGATTCCACGGCTCCACCTCAGGATCACTGGGCAGACTCGGGAAAGATGTCATAGGGAATGACCATTTCAGGGATATTTTGTCTTCATTTTTCTACAGTGGAAGGAAGCGGAGACGCTTCATCCATCTTTTTTTACAGTCTATGGTCTGAGATAATAGAGCTGTGCACCAACTGAATTCAGAATGCATTTTAAATTTGAATAGAATTTGCAAACTAATTAGAATTTAAGAAAGTAGAACTTAAAATTAAATGAAATTCAAATAAATGCATTTCATTATTCACTATAATTACCAATAAACACGTTCATACCCACATTACACAGACTTTTTCCAGAAACATTAGATGATATTAATAATCAATGTTTGAAATGACATATAGAAAATTTGTATTCAATTGATCAATTTCAATAATATAATGTTTAAATTTCATTTTAAGATGATTAAAAATAATTTCATCACTCATTTTATGCAATTTGTTAGAACCAAAATAGAATTAATAACTGATTTTATTCATTTAAACTGATTAACTAATTTATTAAAACAGATTTATTGTTATGCTTAGACTAAATAACTAAATAAATAAGCATATTGACAATTTATCTTAACACTAAATTGCCCTAAATTAGTCGGGCTAAAATGTTGGGCTACTGAAATTACAGTTCAGGGTAAATTCCTCATCCTGTTATTCTAATTCAAAATTTTAATTCAACATGAAATGTATTCAACCTCAAAAACTGCAACTTAACAGAAACGCAAAGCACACACACATATGGTGGTCTTCCAGCACAAGTGCACAAGATGCTCATAACTGAAACAAACAGACTTTGACATCAGCATGTTGCTCTAAGTAATAACTAACTAGTGCATGCAAACAAATACTAGAAGAATATAGTCCATTTGAAATGACATGCCAATTATGAAGCCTTAAAACGCTGTCTAGTTAGGGCAGCATACTAGGTCTTTCCACAAAGCCATGAAGGACATAAACAACACACTACAAAGCCTGAACCTGCAATGTTTCAGTATCAATCAAATGACACGTCAGTTTGGACGTCAGGTGCAACAATCATATTCAGTCCTGTGAGACGAGACAGAAAATCGCCTGGTTTCCTTAAAAGTGCAAACTGAAAAAAAAACAATAAAATTCTCACAGCGTATGTCAATTGACAACCTCACTCACCAAACATATTCCCAATGTGTCCATTCTTGGTCAGGGGTCGAAGTTCATTCTTGCCCCAAGCGTAACTTTTATAGTTGTCCCAGGCAAACTTCATCATCTGCAAACACAAAACCAACAGATGTGAGAAAACACGTCACCCACTGAATGTGCTTTTAACAAAGGTTTAGTGTGTTGTCACAGGCAAAATACATGATAATACAATGCAAACATGTCTAAAGCCATCAAGTGCAGATGTTCATTGATCATCAATGATCAAAAATGTAGATGAACCAGAATAACGCGGGCTTTTACGCATTAGACGACAATACCTCTGGCGCAGTGAAGCGTGGAGAAGTGCAGCGGAGGGCTGGAAACGTGAAATATGGGGATGAAATGAATGACAAGGAAAAAACAACAAAGAATTTAATCATGTTCCACGAGGTCTGTTTATTTCAGCTGGAAGCAACACGCTGTCATAATTAGCTGTGCTGTAACGCGAGCAGGCCTGCAGGATCACATTAATCAAATAAATACATAAATTCATGAACAGATAGACAGCGTCAAAGTTACCTATGCACTCCATCAAGTAAATAAAGGAATAAACACATACAATCATTGTTTTCTCATGACCACTGCTCATTTAAAGGAACTGTCATGCAGCAAATCAGCATATCAGAATGATTTCTGAAGGATCATGTGATACTGAAGACTGAAGAATGGATGCTGAAAATTCAGCTTTGATCACAGGATATAAAGTAATATATTCACATAGAAAACAGTCGTTTTAACTTGTAATAATATTTCAAAATATTACGGATTTTACTGATCACATAAAAATGCAGCCTTGGTGATCAGAAGAGTCTTCTTTCAAAAATATTACAGTATATTGCAAGTATAAATGAGTTACCAATGCACATCATTATCTCTTCTCTGCTGATGTGTTTACTATGGCACGAGGGCGGGGCAACCTGTCACTCACATGAGATCCACCAATAGCAAGCCACGACCTTCCAATCAAAACCCCACAGACAAAAATCAAGCCCCGCCCTTTATTTGCTATTGTTTCCAGAAGCCGTTTCACTCTGATATAAGTCACAATAGGGAAGAAAAGACAATCATAGCTTCCGTTTCTTGGCCACTTAAAATTAGACCTGGTACGTACAGTATAAGTATAATTCCTTTAAAGTAACATTACACAGAACATGTGCTCTACTTCTGCTCAGACCTCTGAGCTCCAGCATCAGATCTGCAGTCCTGGATCTGTGCGTCTCCTGGGATCGAGCTCTGAAGGAGTATTTCAGCACAGCCGGGAAGAGAAACCTGGCACCAACACAACCTCCACAAGGCAAGGTCTGAAAAACACTTTCTTCCCTCGAGGAGGAAGCCAATAATTGATGTGGGATCGCCTCCAACAACGCAATAAAAAGCCTTTCGACATGATAGGGAATTAGCAGGAAGAAATTCCAACTGTGATACATGCCGATACTTTTTAAAGCTCGACATGAAGGAGCAGCTGGGCCGGGATGTGTGTTTCATAAAGCTTTTTGAGATCGTCTGATAGTGAGCAGCCCTGGTGGGCTTTCTGCTCCCTAACGCTTTGGTTTCTACACGTTTTGCAGCTTTGCTGGCCGAGTGTCTCTCCTCAGGGAGATCAGGGAAAAGAAGAGGAAAATACATAGCAGGTTTTCTACCTGTTTGAACTTCATGTCCACTTTATCAACACTGAGTAAACGCTCCGAAGCTGCTGAGAGATTTAGAAGATACGCTTTCATCTCAAACACAGTCCAGAAGCGTAAATGCATGAATCGCTCAAACATACATGTTCTGCCTTCACTGTGCCAGACTGAATGAACACACACAACACTCCATACACTACTGACT